>VZTT01026484.1:0-17462 GCA_013400855.1 Buphagus erythrorhynchus | reverse complement strand
ACACCCCCGCTCTGACCGCCTTGCTCCAGTCTGTTTACATGCCAACTGATTTGCATTCCCTTTCCTTATCCCTGTCCTTTCCCCTTTCCTTCCCTTCCCTTCCTTTCCCTTCCCCTTCCCCTTCCTCTTCCCATTTTCCTTTCCCCTTCCCTTCAGTGGTTTCATACAGATTTTCTCTGTACAGATTTTCTCTTGTCCACAGTACTGTGTGCTGCACTGTTCTGTTCGCCCACGATTTTCTGTGAGTGTGGTTTTTTTAAAGAAATATATATATATATATAAACTATTATTTGTTACCAATTTGTACAAAATGGATCCATTAAATTTTTTGATTAATTAACCCGTTCGATGGACGTTTCTGTAGAGAATCTCCTTACTTTTCCCTCTTTCTGTATATAAATACATATATATATATTTCCTCTCCCCCACCCAGTAGTCGCTAATAAAGAAAGGCCCAGGGGGTGCGATGATTGACTGTCCATTTTGGCTCCCACTGGTAATGACTTCTAATACCTAAACATGCCCGTCCCCACCCAGAGTGCGCTCCTGTTGAACCGTGGGCGCTGAAGCCCCCGGGGGGGCGGTTCTGACGGGGTGGGGGGAGACCGTTCTGTGACGTCACGGCCAGGGCGGGGGCCGGGCAGCCCCCGGCAGCGCGGGGACCCGGGGCCGCTGCTCCACGGCTCTGCCCTGCGAGCAGCCCCGAGGAGGAATGAACCGCTCCCACAACGCGGCTTTAGCATCTCCATCCTGTCCCAGAGTCTCAAACCTACAGGGTTCACTGCACTGGTTCAGAGAAAGAAGGGAGGGGGGTAAAAAAATGAGCAAACACCAAAATAAATAAGCAAACCTCTCCACTGGGGTAGCTCGAAACTACCGAATGGTGCCGTTTTAATTACTTTAATGATGTTTAAGAGTACCAGATAGTATAGGCAAATAAATAGCATAGGCTGCTGGAAAGGGTTTCTATGGCTTGCGGAGAGCAGACAGAAGGCTGCTGTAACCGCATCCTCTCACGTCTGACAGATCACCTCCGCACCCAGGTGGCTGGGGTTACTGTGTGTGTACAACTGTACACGCACGCACATAAACACGAGAAATATAAAAACTACAGGAAAATAAATAGCTGGTCAGTGACTAAAAACACCCCAATGCCCAGTGCTTTCCTTACTATACACCCGTATTTTTCTCCCAAGGCACCAAGTCGGCATTCCTTTCTTCATTCGCCCAAACGCAACTTTTGTATTTAAACACCACGGATAGTGACAACAGCATGTCGCTAACGGGAATATACTTAGGGAATCAGTTAGATGAGGGCAATGTGTGAAAAAGAAACCTAAACAGGGGAGATTGGTGCCCCTCTCCAGCCCCCGAAACTTGTGTCATGGAAATCAAGAAGTGCAAAAGCCAGATGCGGGTAGGGAGGATGTTTCCATCATGTCCTGAGATCTGTTTATTTCTTTATTTCTCTATTTACTGAAGTATTTGGATGTGCAGGCTAATCACCTTTAATTTTTCATTTGCTTGTTACAGATGTCTACCCCGTTGCTCTCAAGGTAATCTAGACAGACGCAGCTGAAAGCCTGAGTCTTATGCCTTAGACATCAAAGCAAGCTCGCACAAAGAAGTATTTCTTCACAACGGTGAATCTTCATGGTAAGTTAGGATTTCTATGGCAATAGGCAAGTCATACTTAAATAGTGAAAGGCGAAGTCTGGAGCCCGTCCAGTCTTTTCATTAAGGACATAATATTTACGTCTAACAGGCCCTTTTTCTTGTGTATACAAGTATATATTTTTGTTTGACGCGAACTAAATCATTTTCATTTAATTTCCGGTAAACAAAACCCACGCGAACAGGGCACTTGTTCCAGACCATAATAAAAATGGATAAGACTGTCAGGAAGAAAAGGCCCGCTTGAACCGTCGCCTCAGCTCACTTTTGTTTCTGCTTTCTGCCAGGATCAGAGAATGCATTTGGGATTTGAGGGCGAGTTTCTAAAGGCAAGGAAATGGTTTTTAAGGGGGGAAAGAAAAGGAGAAAGGTCTAATCAAGCTCGGGTTGTTCAAAGGGCCTGATTTTGGGGTTGAAAGTGTGAGTTTTATGGTGCATCAGCATGCCACGTTAGGATCGCTATGGTAATGAGGAGAGCAATAGCAAGCGGCCTTCAAAGGAGGCACACTCCATTTGAGACAGTCTATTAAGATACATTTGCACTGACCTTTGGTTTCATGCTAGCTTAATACACTCAATCTGCTCCCCGCTAGAGATAGACTTCCTCCACCTAATGCACTTCGGTGGAGCTGGGTTTTGCTGGGCTTCGCCCTCCCCACGAGGCGGGCTCCGTTCCGACGCTATAGCCCTGGTCTTCTTCTCCCCAAAGTAAGGGACTGCCAGCCCCCCAGGCTCGGCGGGAGCTCCCGCCCGCTCTCCTCAGCCTTTCTGACCAGCTTCTAGCAGCAAAACTGACCACGAAGCCTGAGAATTCCTTCCCTTTCCTCCCCACCGAACGCGGGAGGGGAAGATAGGACGGGGACAGGACGATCCCCCTCCTTGGGCTGCCTCTGTCTCAGGGAGTAGGCGTCCCGATGGAAGCCCCCCAGGAGCTGGAAAGCGGGGTGAGGTCCGGGGGGAGATGGCCGTACCCCCTTCCCACTCCGCCCGGTCCCGCTGGCGCTGCGCGGCAGCGAGCGGAGGCTCCGCGGTGCGGGGAACTTGACACCCGCATGGCCGGGGCCATGGGCGCTGGGCCATGGGCCCGGGAAAGTTAGAAGTCCATGTTCCAGTAATTGTCTTGTTGTTTATTTTATCCAAGTACCCTAGTGAATAGGGGAAAAATAAACACGGGGGGAAAAAATTCAAACAGTTGAGTCGTCTTTAGTGCCAGCCCTTGTGGTTGAATAAAAAGGATGGTCCAATTTCTATTGAGCTGAGAAATCTTTGAAGTGGGAGTTATTATCTGAGAAATTCCTGCTCGTCGTCCTAACAACGCTGATGAAACGTAAAAGGTTCTTTGTCAGCGATTTGTTCTCCTCTCTGTCAAACTCACCCTGCCCGTTAGCTTTAAACCGTTTCTAAAGAGATAAAATCAAACTTTTAAAGATAACTTTAGGGGCCCAGAGGGTGCAGAAAATACCAAACTATCGAATCCTGTGTATAGACATACATCTGGATATATGTGGCTGTGTCTGCGTGAAACTCTGACTGTGTACAGATGTCCCTAGATGTCTGTATGACCCTACAGTTCGAAAGTTGAAATTATGTCCATTGTTTTTGCATTTCATCCTCCAAACTTTTCTGTCTAATAAATTGTTCCTGCACACACTCTGCACAGAATGTGATTCTTGGGTAAAGGCAGAAACGTTGGGTTTCATTAACACCACTTTGTGACCAACAAATGTTTTCTTTCCAGTAGAGTGAAAGCAAGAGCGTAGACATAGAGTGAATTCTTTGATCATTTAACAGTCCGAATACCTATCAAGCATGTATATACTGCAATGTATAAAAGTTGTTAACGCATTCAAAGTGATGGCTTCCATATGCTCTCATGTTTTATTGTCTGTACGTGTAAAGATAGTCGAACTGCATCCCTTTTGTATCTGCATTTTATAAACATAATGGTGTTGTACTGAAATACTTGATTCCCTGATCAAGTTTTATTTAGTAGTTTCCCATTGGATATCATGCAATGCCCTGTTCGGAATATGAATTCCTTGAAGTTGTAACTTATCAGTGTACTTCTGTTTTAGTTGTTAAAGGATTATCTGAGCCCAATCCTGCCATTCTAAGCCAAACCATTTATTTAATGGGACCTTTTCTGAGTAAAGACAGAGTCAAATTAGAGTGGAGTGGGTATTACTATTATTATTGTTATTACTTTTTGGTCTTGTCATATTTATGGAAAAATCCAGCACATTATTTTTCAACTGTACAGAGAAGAAGCATCTGAAAAATGTAGCTTTCAGAAAAACATTTACAATATTGGTATGCTGTATCTCTTTCCAGACTTCTTATATTCCTTATTTTTCTTTATCACGTGTTTGACAATGAAAGAATATTCTGTTGTGTGCTTGAACATACTATTTATTTTTAATATTTGGAATTTTTTTACAATAAATATTTATAAGCATTTCATTTATGAGGTTATTTTTACAAGCATTTCATTTATATGGTTATTTTTACAAATGTGCACTTTTAAAATGTATTTGTACTGATGAAACCGAGCCATTCCTAAAGCACTGTGTAATCAACCTTCTCTTTCTGTTGGTTTTTATATTAGTTGAAAAAAAATTTGCCCAAACCTGTGTACTATTAACGTGGTGTACAATCAAGTATTAATGGGTGTTTTTTTTGTTGGTCTTTAACCTTTTTTAATGTTAATCGTTTTAGGTTGGCATTTCCATTAAAAGAACAAAACAAAACAAACCCCTTCTCTGGCTTAATTTCTGAGACAACATTTTTCAGATCGCAGACTTCAAACCAATTTTACTTTAGGCATTGCCCAAGGCGCAGGGTGCAGAAACAGAGCCCGTGTCACCCAGGCGGAGCCCTGTCCCTCTGGAGGGTGGGTGCGTGTCCCGGTTACCTCCGCAGTGGCAGCCTGGCTCCTCACGGGCACCGTGCGGCTCTGGGGACACCAACACTGGGACGTTGGGCACCAGCACTCGGGGGATTGGCGTGATTTTTCAGCGGGGCCACCCCGGGAGGCGGCTGCTCCCCTCCGCCTCAAGGGTTGTTGTTTCGCAGGACGCAAGTATTCTTTTGAAGAATTTCCCCCCACACCCCTCCAGAATGGGTCCCCGTCACAGAGAAATAAAACCCTTTTATAAGGTTCCTAGGAGGATTTAGGGCGTTTTATTTCTTTTTCTAAGAGATGGAATTCTTTCGCCAGCTAAAGTAATCTGGAAGTAAGCCTTCTTTGCCTTGCGTATTCTCCTGATCGATGTTAATAGGTGCCAGGGTTTCGCAGCTCCCGAAGCTGCTCGGAGCTCCGTTCGCATGGCAAACGCCAGCTTTGCTGTCTGGAGGGATGCAGCTGCCCCGGGCACACCGCGGCCCGAACCCGCCGGCCGCCCTGCGCATGCGCTGCCTTGGCTCCTTTTAGAAAAGGAAAACTTGAAAGAAGTTGCCTAACACAGAGAGATGACAAAAAGTTGGCTTTAGCTGCCAGGAATATTGTCAATAGAGAATACATTTGACTACATGAAGGGAGAGAGAGAAAGAAAGAAAATAATTTGAGAAATAATAGAATTCAAGAAAAAGAAATGAAGGAAAACATTTTTGCTGGTCTGTAAAAGACAAAAACTGGCCCATAAAGGAAAGGAGGGCTAACAGTACATGCTAATTAAAGAATACAATTCTATGGTCTATAATGATTGAGCGAAGACATGTACTTATTACACTTGACTGTCAACAAGGGAAGGAATGTCCCCTCAGACAACATGGTGAGAGACGTGTGGGCATTATTAGTGGCCCTTTTATAGACATTGCCTTTTCTTTCTCAATGCTGACAAACCATTTTGGAGGGAACCATCCCCTGTTGCTTCCTATCATCGATCCCCATGCAAGGCCCTGCATTGTGCAAGTGCATTAATTAAAGACCATTCATTTAACAAAAGCACATTGTATGCTCAGGAAAGGAAGATTAGAAATATGAATCAGTAACCGAGACCCGTTTCCGCCACCTTACCGGGAGAAGTGGAGGGGAAGGAGGTGCAGCGTGGTTAAACCATCTGCACCTCCCGGATGGAGAGGGGCACAACTCCGGTTGGGCTTTTTTTGGGAGAGAAATCCTGAAACTGACTACAATTGAAAATAACAAAAACAAAAAAAAAAAGGTTGTCAAGTGTCTCTGTGGGCGCCAGATTGCTCGACCCTGCTCGGCTCCTCGCCAGCCGCCCGCTCCAAGGGGCCGCCCGGCCCGGAACGGCCCGGCTCGGTCCGGAGCCCCTTCCAGGGGCCGGGCCCCCCACCCGGGAGCGACCGTGTCCGGGGCTGGTGTGCGTGTGCACACACATCCCCACACACATTTGTTATGTCAACGGGCTCTCTCCAGCTGCACGTAGAGACACAGGCACACGGACCTGCGTCCATCCCTTCCCACCCCTGCGCTGCCCAGATTTTTGCAGTCGGAAGGAAAAACCATCTGGTGCTCCAAAGCCGGTCGCGACACAAACGTGACTTATCGTGACAAGATAGAAGGAATACGCAGAGAGAAAGAGGTTATGAGGGAGCAGGGGAAGGAGAGAAGACGGATTCCCAGTATCACCCACATGACTTGCTAAGCGGCTCCAGCTCCTCTAAAACCTCTGGGCCATATGTTAGTTTATTTACACTCTTTGTCTTTTCGCGTGTAGCCTAGTGAAATAATATTCCTGGGATATAAATGAAAGTAAGCTACAGTAAACAAACAAGGGCAGCGCCTGCTAAAGCGATATGTAACATTTCTGAGTTTCCAACAGAGTATGTCGTTCCCATGGTTATAATGGGGCCAGGATAGCAATTAAAGCTTTTAGTTAAAGCCCCTAGATTTTTAATGCTGAATGACACTTTGACTCCATTTTCTCATAGATGATTTGGAGTTTTTTGCAGGATTACACTATGGGAGGAAAAGGAGGGGAAGGACAAAAGTCACCGCAAAAAGCAACTCTTTAACAGTCAAGAAAAAATGGCACAACAGACTAAGGTGTTCTTAATGATGGCAACATCTCAGAGAAACCTCTGCAACTTCCCGTGAGTCTGACTTTATTCTCAGCTTCTTCTCCATTTGGATCCACCCCGCTCCGAGGCCAGGACCACCGTGGCTCCTTTGGATCAGGCGCCGAGACCCCGCGGAGCTGCAGAGGGTGCGGGCAGCAGCTCCCGCGTTTCAAAATCCGTGCATCCGTTTTCTTCGTCAAGAGGCAGCCAACCTCATGGCCGGGCTGGAGCTCGCCGATCTACAAGGAAACCTTTTTCCTAAAATAAATAGGACTCTCTAACAGATCGTCAGACTTTTTTTTCTTTTCCCCCCGGTCAATGTTACCCAGAGGATCGGCTCTGTACTGCCGTAAAACCCGTCTCTGGGTCATTGCGGGTTGCCTGGACCGGGGAAGCCACCCCGGGGTCTGAGCCCCCGGCAGCGGGAGCCGGGCTGAGCCCTGCGGGGCTGGGGGAGGCCCCCGGGACGGCGCTGCCCTCGGCCAGCAGCTCCCTCTTGCCCCCTTTGCCTCCCCTGCCTCTCTGCTGCCTCTGAGGATACCTGCTGCAGCACGCCCTAAAAATCAGACAAAAGCGTGGGCACCACCACTCCCCCATAATCCCCCAACTGTTTCGGGAAGACACACAAAAAAATTGGTCTTCAACTTTTGGCTAGTGTCTCCTGGCTTAAATGATCCTCTGCCCTGAGTGGAGACAGCAGTGAAGCAATGTGAGCTCCCTGCTCCACTGCCTGCTCCCGCCAGTGGCCGGGAAACAGGGTGCGTCTGAACTTGGGCACAACTGGGCTGCCCGCCCGCAGCCCTCCCTCTTCTCGTCACGGGGAGTCCCGGAGTGGGGAGTCAAAGGGAGGTTTCGAGGGGGGAGGTTTTGTTATCCCTACCTGAGGACAGATTAATCCTCGCATACTCTTGATAGATGAAGATCTTGCTGGGAGGAAGAGGGAAAAAACGGGAAGGAAAAGAAAGGAATCGCTGGATTGTTATTGTCTAGAAAACAGGCCACCTTAAAAAACCTGTTGTAGAAATACAGAGAGTCCTTTAAGTGTGAAATATCATTTCATTGTAAATAGTCAAAAAAGAGTCGGTAATCCAACTTCCGGAAACTGTTCTGAATTATTTCAGCAGACTCTTTTAAAAGAGGATTAGCAGGGCTTTAGGGGCAAAATCCTTCTGTTTTATTCAATCTCTGATTTTATGTTATAATTACTAGATGTAAAGACTCGCGAATTAGTATGCAGGCGTCGTTCAGACATTATGCAGGTGCTATTCTAATCATTCAGCTTTTTAATTAAGGAACGAGGTAAGAAAACAGAATCATAAAAACACTTTTGTGAGAGCTGAGAAAATCGTGAGCGACTGCATGAATAAAGCCTTTATACCTTATCCTGACAGGTCAGACACCAATTGCCTGACTTACGACCTTTTCTTGCTGAAACAATGGTTAACAGCTTTCTCACCTTGTTCCCATTATAGCCTTTATTCTCTCAGAGAATTTATGGAAATGGCCCTAAAATGCTTACACTAAAGAGGGAGATGCAAAAAGGTATTGCAATTTTAATTGGTGCGTGTCCCGTACAAAGATACTTTAATTCGGGGTCTTTCGAGAATTAAGGCACTCGGCTCGGCACGAGAATTTGGGTAGATCGAAACGGTTTGAAGCATAAAATTCTCCTTCAGGAGAGGAGGGGACACAAACAAACAAAAAAGCCACCCAAAGTTGCCGGAATGCCCGGACAGCCGCCGCGGCTGGGACGGCGCCGGTCCCCCTTTGTTCAGCGCATCAGAAGGCATCGTGTTCCTTGGTCCCGCGATGCAAACTTAAGGCCTTTGTGGGGCTTTGTTATTATTATTTAATTTCTTTCCCCTGCCTTCCTCCTCTCCCCTCCTCTCCACCCTCCCCACGCCTGGCACGACTGCATCACGTGTATTAACATATGAATGAAACAACCAGAGCCAATGCACTTAAGGTAATACCTATGCTCCGTTCTCGCCTGATTATCTTTTTATAGAAAGTTACATTAACTAATGACATTTACATAAATATGAATAATTAGTAAGGTAAGTAATTCTGCTCCGACGGGGGAAGGCGGAGTAAGGAAGAGCCTGGGACCTGAACCCAATTTTCGTCTCCGTAGACCTGGACGCTGCTTCGCCCTGGCACTGGACAGGAGGCATGGAGTCCTCTGCGGGGAGGAGGAGAACTGTCACGTTTATATTGTTCTCTCTTCCCCCCCCTCTTTTTTTTTTCCCTAATGCGAAACTTTTCTCTTGTGCCCCTCTTTTATCTCCCCTCCAGACCTCCAGTTCTGAGCAGAGTTCAGTGGCTGTAAATGATAGGTTCCCAAAAGCATCAATCCGCACTCCTCTAGTACTTGGCCGAGAACAATGCAAGTATTAGGATATCAGCAGCACTCGAAATGATCACGCGTTAAATTATTTTGCTTTCACGGATGAGGGGGCTTTTTTCCAATGTAAATCAAGCGCTTTAGTTATTAAGTCTGAACACTAATCTCCAACAACCTTTACATAATGTGGCAGAATGTGCCACACCACTTCGCACCTGCACTCTGAATAGAGCCGCCTTTTCAATGTAAGACACGCTTGTTGCCCCTGGGCTCCAAAGGAGTTGTGTGAATAAGTCAAGCTTTTTGAATACCCCTACTCGCTTTCTCTTCCTCCTTTGATCACAGAAAATGTCTTCTAATTTGTCCTTTTTCATTGTAACAACGTTTTCAAGTCTCTTTTTATTTTCCAAACCACATATTTATAAAGAACATAAATCGCCCCAGAAAACAAAAGTTCTCTCCTCGCCAACTGGCCGAGTAGCCTATGACCACTTTGTTATTCACAAGGAGAAGGAGAAAACAAAGTTCTCGCAAAGACTGTTGCTTCTCGAGTTTGTCCTAAACAAACGTTTAACTTCGGGACAGGACGCGGGGGGAGAAACATGTTTGTTTCCTTCAAAAATAAGGGCAGGTCCATTTGCCTTGGGGAATCTGCTTGCTGCTCTCTCCAGGCTGGTGGGCAGCTGTGTTTCAACCTTCTACCGGCGATAAATGGCGAGGAGGAGGGCAGAAGGGACCGGTATCTCTCTTTGACCACTGGAGTGACTGAAGCCTCCACCAACTTCCTGAGCCCACCAGACAGCTCAGGGCGAAGCCAGCTGTAGCGAGCGGGTTTGCACGCATTAATTCTTAGCTGAGCTGCCCACTTGAGCGACCTTCGAGGATAATGAACTCTAATTTATAAATCCGAGAAAGATGTCAAAGTTAATAGGGAGCGGAACCGCTGAAAAGATCCGCTGGGCTCCTTTCTCCCCCAGCCCGCCATCTCCCCGACACTATTTTTCCTCCGAGGAGCGGGGCAGGGGCTGCCCCGGCGCCGGGTGCGCGGTGCCCGGCCCGGTGGCTCCAGGCTGCCCTGCCCGCTCCGCAGCCCCGCATCAGCTGCGGGGGCAGAGGCGAGAGCCCAGCAGGGATTCCACCCCCTGCTTCCACCCCAGCCCTTTCTCAGACATCTCCGAGGTGCTTTGCCCGAGTGTCTGCTAAGGAGCAGTAGGTTAATGGCATTTCAGTGAAGTTGCTCTCTCTGCAGGCTAAGCCCAACCTAGGAGTTTCTCACTCCTCCTTCTCACAGACGGGTTTCCGGACGACTCTTTAACATCCCTATTCATTAGCACGTTAATCAAGGCTGTAATCCCAGCGAAGAGGTGCCTGTGCATTCCTGCTGCAGCTAAAGCCGCCTCTCGAGCGTGCACCTATGTGCAGCGCTGCGCAGCGCCCGCTCCCCCCTCCGACGGGTGCTTCCACCGAGAGGCTGTTTCCTTACATTACCGTAGGCTCCGGGTAAGAAAACTAACAAACCCTTCTAATACAGTTTAAAACACTTTGATGTCTTGCCAAGAAACACACTTCCTTCAAGAGACAAGTCAACATTTGTTTTTCACATTAAATGGCATTTAGTTGCCACTGAAAAAATGATGCTGAAGGACCACTTTTTAATTCGATGTATAACAACCGCGGGGGTCTAAGAGAAAATAACGGCGAAAGCTATAGACACAAATAACTAAATTACCAAAACGTTAGTATATCTCCTAGGTTCATTAATATGTAACAGACTCCCCAGTTAATCTCCAAAAGCCAGTGTTCCCCCTCTAAAATAGCACTCTGGGACGAATTGTACAGGAGATCAATCACTGCTAATGCAGTAAGGTTTACTGCAAGGGGGGAAAAAGCTATTTACACCTTCAAATAGAAGCTTTTGAGATTTAAGAGTAAGGGTCATACATCACCAAGAATAAATGATTATGAATTGGTAAACGCGCCCTCCAGCCATTAGCTATGCGACGCGATTTATCATTTCTGGGTGTTTTTCTTTTTAAAATCATCTGGCTGTTTGAAAAGAAAAGCATGACGGAGAAAAAAAACACCGCGGGAAAGTTTGTTTTTGCATATACTATAAGTCATCAAAACATGGCTATTCAGAAATAAACGGGGTCACTTATGAACTGCTTAACGAGAGACAATAAAGCCCTTTCATTGTACGCTTTTATGACTCAGGGATCGGTGGGCTTCTCCCAGCCCAGCCTCCGGCCGTCTCTGCCTTTTTTTCTCCTCTCGTTGTAAGTTACAAACCCGCGAGTGTTGTAAGAAATCACTTATGCCCTAAAAAAAATAAATAAAATAAAATAAAAAAGGTTGCCAGTGTCTTTCCGTCGCCTGGCATTATATTCAACTCAAAGTACAGGAGACATTTTGCCAGTTTTGAACAATTGCCAGTCTTTATCCAAGATGGTCAGAAACAGCCGTGTGAGAACTGGACCTCACTCCTCGAGGGGGAGGACCTGCCTTAAATGTGAGATGGTGGGACAAGAGACCGCTAGTCCCTTGCCTCCATCAGATTAAAAAAAAAAAGAAAAAAAAAGAGGGCTAGTTTGGGTGGAAAACCTTGCAGCCCAAGTCCGTGGAAGCCAGCTCAGCCCATCTGGTGATATCTAGATATTCTTGTGTCTGTGTAGTTGACTCTTTATGTTTCTTAAACTATTATCATTAAAACGGTTTCGCAATGCCAAGTAAACTTTTTTCCACTTAGGCTCTCAGGGCGGTGGGAATGTTGTTCATCAAAAGAAATAATTTGCAATAAAACACATACTTCAGAGATGGGAAAGAATGACAGCGTGCTGCCGAAGGGCGGGGAGAGGAGAGCTGGCGGCCCCCCGCCCCGGCTGCTGGGGAGCCGGGGTGGTGATTCCCAAGGCCCCGAGCTTGGGGCAGGCACCAGGATCTGCCGTCGGGGGAGACAGCCGGGACACCCGATGGAGAGGGGGAGCGTAATAAACGAGGTTCTAGGGGGAAAGTCACCTGCCATCGCCCAGAAACCTCTTTCACTCCATAAACAACTGAGCACCAGTCCAGCTGCGAGGTGCTGACTGTGCGCTGGGAGGACGTCGAGGGCCACATCTGGAGCACCCTCTGGACGTGGCTCTCAGAAACATTGGGCAGACCCTGCAGGCCTCTTGCAGAGGTGTGTTCGGACCTTCGCTCGAGAGGGCCTCCGGGGAAAAGATAGAGCTCCCCAAACTCTTACATCCCGCTGCCCCGATACGTCGGGCTTCAATTGTGAAAAGTGCCTGTTTTCTTAGGGCAAGAGATTTAATGTATCTGGTGAAAGGGTCTGTGGCAGTGAGGCTCACAGCAGGTAAGCAGCTCTGCTAGGAAGCTTTTTAGTCCCACTTCTAACACTCCTAACATATTTGCAAGATTTGGGAATAAAGCGACTTGGTTTTAGTCTCGAGGACGAGCTGAAATTTTTGGTTTGTTTTACAAGCTCGTTACAGGCACATTTGGCCAACGGGCACTGTTTTATGTAAAGACAAAGACACAGAGCCCATTCTGGGAAATGCGGGGCTTTTAGAAAACTCTGCTCCGTGGCTTATTGTCTACTGGGTGGCTTTGGGAATAAAAACGCTCAAACACAAACCCCAAACTCAAGGCAGTGGCACGCGATGGGTTGCTGACCCTCCGAGTGCAAATACCTTGGAGGCACATGGAGACATTTATCGGGGGGTGCTGTCCCCTCTCATCTTCTGGGCATCTCCCTGCTCCCCACGGTAAGCACCGAAGCGCTCCTGTGCCAGCCGCGGAGAGCCGGGGGCGCGGGCGGAGGTGGCGCAGGTCCCCATCCAGGCGGCCACCCTGCGACCCTCGCCCACCAAAACAGTGGCCACCTCGCCGTGGACTTCACTGGGACATGAGCAAGTGTGCGCTGCGCAGAGAACGGGGGGACTGTGGAAGCCTTCCCCGGGTGCAGCCGGCGGGATGCGGAGAGGGCGGGCGGCACTGCCCGGGCCTGCCCGCACCCCGGCCCCGTGCAGCCTCCTCTGCCCACGCCGAACAGCGCCTGCTGCCCCTTTCTCTCTCCGGGAAGAGGAGTGATAATAAACTCGCAATTCGCCCTTGTCACAGGAGAGCAAAGGGAGGCCGTCCCCTGCCTCCCCGGGGTCCCCACTGGAACGTCCGCTTCTTGGTTCACCAAAGAGGACTGGGACACGAGACGTTTTGCTCAGAAATCCTCTTTTCTTTTAGAAGCCTATCTCACAACGCAGAGGAAGGAAAAAAAATAATAGTCTGAGATGATCTAGTTCTTTGGAATAGATGGAATTGTTTCCTTGAATATCTAATGTTGCAATTGCTGTTCGAAGTGCACCCATTTCCTCTTTATTACATCATTCTGCATTTTATTTCTATGATTTTATGTTTTACTGCTGCTCCTGCAAAAGTCTATATTTTCAGCATTATAGAAAGTCTCTGAAGATCCATAAGATTATTATTTATCTGACTTTCTCTGTCTCCGAGTGCTGTATACATTATATAATTGCCTTAAAATGTTTTCATAAATTACATTCAGAAATGTGTCATAGTAAATTACCTTTGTAATAAAATGTAAAAAATGCAAATGGCTGTTGTCTTTATTACGTTTTAAACCATTGGTTTATCTGCACTATTTCACTTGTCAGTTGCACAATATGTTGTATAAAGGGAAAGCACAGTTTGATAACAGATAGATGGAACCTCGTGTGTAATCTAGCAGGCACGTACAGTTTGGGTCATTTCCTTATCTCCCGCAGAAAAGACATTATCCCCCTCATATTTACATACTTTTCAATATTTGTCAAACAATCATAAATTATAAATTAATGAAATGTTCGACGGTCTTCAGAGATCAGGCTAATGAAGACATTTACCTTTTTGGTGATTTGGATTCTCATCTTTGTAAGTTTAATGACATTTAGACCCTCACGGTTTATTAGGCTTTATTAGATTTGTGCTTCACTCCTGCTGTCATTCAGATGTCTCTGCATAAACATCACCTGCTTCAGGTACAAGAACAAATCGTCTTCTTCCTCTGGAGCAGCAGCGACACCACGCCTGGGCGCGGAGCAGGGGGCCGTGGCCGGCACAGGCCGCGGGCTGCTGTCCTCGCCCGGCACCACGGGCTGCTCGCCACCCCGGCCGGGCTGGCAGCCCACTCTCCGGCCAGCCCCGGCGGCCGGGAGCTGCTAAACGCCCTCCCAAGCCAAGGAATCCATCTGCCTTTGGTTACGGCGGAGCCCGAGCCCAGCCCGCAGACAGGCGCACCCAACCCGGCCCTCGAGGCCACCCCTGTCGGGCTCCCGAGCGACGCCGGAGCGTGCCAGTGCCATGTGCCAGCCCTCAGCGCGTTGTTTGCTCTTTGCTTGCGCTGGTGACGGGCTGCGCCTGCTGCGGCCGAGCGCCGGGCCGGCGGTGCCCGGCCGGGAGGGCAGCCCGGCCCCGCTCGGCGTGGCGCAGGGAGCTCGCTCGCATGGGTGGTACCTGCCTCCCCAACGCCATCAGGCTGCAGAAATTAAGTTGCCCCCTGAAAGGTCGTCACTCATTCTCCTCCACCTTTGCCTGGAGAGGCACACGCTAAATCCCAGCGGCCAGACCCTGGCGCCATCTTCTCGGGAACAAAGACCCGGGGCTCCCCGGGCTCGCCGCCGCCCTGTAATCGAGTTTCCTAATTTCATTACTCCGCCGGCAAATGTCAGGAGCATGTGTTGGGGCACGCTACCCCCGCCTCTCCGCACGCCCCCGTCCCCGGGGACCTGCCGAGTGCCTCGACGGCCGGCCCGGCCCCGGGAGCGGGCAGCGAGGTTCGGGCGCTCCTCGCAGCCTCCGCGCTCCATCAGAGGTCGGGTGTAAACCTCGCGCCACGAACCTCGAGCATTATTTGCAGAGGCTTCCAAATATTTCCAAACAACGCTCTTTAAAAACACAACGGAGAGTTATTAAAGCGCTTGTTGGTAAAGTGAGCATGTGTTCTGCAATCATCAAAAATTGATATGTACCACCAGTAAAGTAATTATGCACCGTCCTGAGGATACGAGAACAGTACATTGTTAATCCACTTGCACACCCGTTGACTTGCAGCATCAGGCTGCAAATAGCTTAATTAAGTCATACACGTGGAATATAACCATATTGTTACATTGCATTATGCACACTATATCTCAATTTATTGGGACAATTAATGCCAGTGATAGACCTCGGGCGAAAAATATTAACCACAAAGCACTAAAGTTGCATTCTGGTGACATTTGCAGTACGGGAAGTAAACATTGAAACAAGGCACAGCCTTCGAGAACTGCGAGGACTGCCGGGGACGCCTCTGTCCCCAAGCCCGTCCCTAGCAGGCGGTGGGCAGCCAGAGGAAATGACCTCCACAATTCTCCGTTCCTTGGCTGAGTCCTGGCTTGAGAAAACGCTCGGAGGATCAAAACCGAAAAAAACCTTATTCTTCTTTACTTCAGAGAAGTTTGAATTGGTTGGGAGGTCCAGGGTCGGTCTTCAGAAGGTGTGAAGTCCAGAGCAAAGGGCCTCAGAGCCAGGGAGAGTTTCCTCGCAGAGCAGAGGAGCGGTATCATAGCGAGGCGGGGACTGAACACCAGAGTTTCACAGGCAGCCTACAGCTCGGAGGACACACCACCCCGTCTAATATCTCGCACACCGTAAACATGACCACATGTCCGTATTTCCTACAGGGAAGCAGCTCGGCTGCGTCCCGGGACGCGACTCTGGGCTGGCTCCCGGCCCACCGCGCCCGGAGCGCGGCAGAGCCGACCCGGTGGGCCCGGATCCTGATGGAGTCCGGTCACAACGTGTCGGCAGCGTCCAGTCAGTCACTGGCCAGAATGGGGAAGCGCAGCTGGTGACCAAAGTGGGCACGGCCAGCCCAGCTGGCAGTGCTCAGGTCCCCGCCCCGGGACAACCTGTCCCCTCACCCGCTCCAAACTGCGGGGCTCCCCCGCCTCGTCGTCCCTCGAGGGACCCGGGGGGTGAAGGTAACGCCAGCAGCGCTCACAGCATCACAGCATCCCCGCGTCTCCAAGCGCTCTGCACAGGCTTCGCAGCCGGGGCTGAGCGGCGCTGGGGGAGGCGGTGGGACCTGTCCCAGGCAGAGGGAAGCGCTGGGGGGGAAGGGCCAAGGGGACAGCTCCGAGAGACAGCGGGGTTCTTTGTCCAGATCATTCGTGTAAGCAGGAGCAGGTACGCTTCTGGCAGCATGCGACTGGGTCGTATCCCTTTATCCTCTGATTTACCCCCTTTTCTGTAAAACCGTTCAGAATCGATATTATTTTATGGGCAAGAAAATATTCCTAAATCAAAACCAAAACTTCTTTGGTCCACAGATTTAACTGCCTCCTCCAAATTTTCTAAAAACCCCTCGATGGTGTGCTGTCATTCCCAGGGGGATGGGGATGTCATTACCCTCTTCTAATTTCCCCAGCCTGCGTTCTTTGGGGATGCAAGGGGCGATTTCCAGCCTCTCGAAGTCTTTGATTTAACGGATTTCTCAAGCGTTTTGGGGAAAAGGCGTCCAGAAGGTCATGAGAATTCCCCTAGACGTCTCTCTTGCCCACGTCGAGATGTCCCGTTTAGCGCAGCCACAGGTGGAGGCAGGAACAAGTTAGATCCATGCGCTGGGCAGCGGCGGGGGCCGCCGAAGGTCAGGGGTTGATAAGAGGGACACAGGTGTCCCCCCACACCTCGGTGCCCAGGGCTTCTCAGCTCCCCACACACACGGCTGGGGGAGCTGCTTTTTCCAAAGTTTTTCCTGCCAGCATCTTTTCACTTTTATTTCAGCGCTTCTCGTAAGCCACTGCGCCAGTGGGGAAAAGACTGCAAACTGGTTTCTGTTCCTGACCACTGTCGTGACTGGTGCCGTCTTCACCCCGGCTGCGCCTGTCAGGGAGCCATTCCCGGAGGTCCTTAGGCGTTAGGAAACTCCGCAGTAAATTTGCTCTTTGAAAGGGGACAGTGTCCAGTGCTCGCCTCGCCCACCCAGACACGCAAAACCACTCTGTAGCTGTCTTTTAGAAGAGTTATTCTCTATTTCGTTTAATCGTTTACAAATTAAGCCAAATATCAAGAGTTCAAATCCCCACTGTCCTGGGGAAGCAGCTGACTCTCAGGGATAACCCTCGGCTCCCGGGCACTGCCCGCAGCATTCCCGCTCGCAGACCGGACCACAGGCAGGACCTTGGGTCCCCCTTGGTGGCAGGCAGCATCTGCCGCCTCCAGGCGCGGGCTCGGCGGCTCCCCCGTGGCGGGGACAGCCGTCCCTCGGGGGCCCGCGTTTCGGTGGCCGCGCTACCTGTGCGAGAGCCGGGGCTCCCGGGCCGTCGGGGCACAGGGCGCTGCGGACCCGGGGTGCGCCGGCCCCGGCCCCGGCCTGTCCGAGCGG
>VZTT01026481.1:0-18871 GCA_013400855.1 Buphagus erythrorhynchus | reverse complement strand
AAAAAAAGGAAAAAAAATGAAAGATCTGGGAAATGACAGGCTAGTCATTCTCACCTCAGTGTCTTGGAAGATCATAGAGCAGATGCTCCTGCAGACTGCTAAGGCACATGGAAAACAAGGAGGTGATTTATCACAACCAGCATGACTTCACTAAAGGAAAATTGTACCTGGCAAATTTGATGGCCTTTATGACAGGGTTACAGCATTAGTAGATGAGGCAAGAGTGACTGGTGTCATCTACCAGGACTTGTGAAAAGCATTTGTCCCTGTCCCACACAACATCCTTGTCTCTAAACTGGAGAGATATGGATTTGATGGATGGACCACTCATGGATAAGAAATTGACTGGACGATTGTGCTCAAAGAGTTGCTGTCAATAGCTTCATGTCCAAGTGGACAGACTCTCTTACAAGAAGAAATCGAGGATATTGGTTGANGATATTGGTGGATGGCGAGCTTAATATGACCTGTCAATGTGTACTTGCAGCCTGGACAGTCAGCTGCATCCTGGGCTGCATCAAGAACAGTGTGGCCAGGAGGCTGAGGGAGTGGATTCTCCCCTTCTGCTCTGCACCAGTGAAACCCCACTTGGAATACTGCATCCAGATCTTGGGCCTTTATCCGAAGGAGGACATGCTGGAGCAAGTTCAGAGAAGATGAAGATGTTGTGAGGGCTAGAGCTCCACTCCTATGAAGATAGGCTGGGACAGCTGGGGTTTTCAGCCTGAAGAGAAGCCTCTGGAGAGGTGTCAGATTGGCTTTGCAGTACCTAAAGGGGGCCTACAACAAAGCAGGACANCCAGGCTGGATGGAGCTTTGAGTAATCTGTTCTACTGGGAGGTGCCCCTCCCCGTGGCAGGGAGGTCGGAACTATGATGACCATTAAAGTCCCTTCCAACCCAAACCATTCTATGAATCTATGGTAGCAGCCTTACTGTATTTATAGAGGAGACACAGGCAATCACAGCCTGATGGCAGCCCTGTTGTAGCAGTAGCTGTTTGGTGTTAAACAAAATTTTTTAGAAAAGCAGAAAAAGAAAGGGAAAAAAATAATTGAGATGATAGGTCCATAGTCACAGGAAAACATCAGAGGTACGGACACCAGAAAAACTAAGTACCCTCTAGATTATCGATGTCTATCCATTAGATTGGAGCTAGTAATTAGTAACAATTTCATTGCAGGGGAAACAGCTGGTCACCTGGCTAAGTACTGTTTGTGGTAGAAGAAATCATGGTGAGAATCTAAACCAGCTACCCACGTTGTCCTTGAGCCTATAAATAGATCTGCATAGCCAGGTGTATCTTCATGCAGAGATGCAGCTACAAGTTCACTTGGCAAGTTCCATCTTTAGCAGTTCCTGATATTAAGCAGGTTTTTGTTGCTCTGCTGTGATAGAAACTTTGCATAGAGCGCATACTTCTATAATCTTTTACATTTCCTGAAAACAAGTCTCAACATCTTTCACAATAGGAGACAGATAATAGAATTCTCAGTAACCGTAACAGTAAATGGATTTGTAATCTACCCATGATTAAAATTATTTTCATCATGAAGCAGAATTCTCATTATTGCCATTTTAATATTATCAACTATAAAGTGTCTCAGTGATTGATACTATAGACAGCAAACCCCTATATTATGGTAATTAAATCTAAAAGGNCTGATTATTTAAAAACAATTATATTCTGGTGTCACCTAATGGGGGACACCACTTTAAAAAAACCACTGGAATAAGAACTGCTCAGGGTCACAAAGTTGAACCATAGGTAAAACAAAAAGAAAAAAAAGAAGAAAAATATATTGTTCCCAGTTTTAAATAAAGGGGATTTCAATTTATCAAGACTTTTGGTCTAATCTTT
Source organism: Buphagus erythrorhynchus (assembly GCA_013400855.1). NCBI lineage: Eukaryota > Metazoa > Chordata > Aves > Passeriformes > Sturnidae > Buphagus > Buphagus erythrorhynchus. The sequence continues at coordinate 17,011 of VZTT01026481.1, read as the reverse complement.
TTATAAATCCTAAGACCTTTGTACAAGTCTGATAACAGATACCCAAAATGCAGGCATCTCTTTGTTCACAGTATTTGCATGAGCGTGTGCTTGTATAGGCCTGCAAGACAGGAAAAAAAATAAAACCCTTTCCCTTTAAATGTATTTGTTTTGTCTTTGAAGGGAACCAAGTAACTGCAAGAACAAAATTAAACTCTCCCCTATTGAAAAAAGGTAGTTGATCCTGCCCCTCTCCAAGTTTTAGAATGACAGTTTAGTGGTGTCTTAAATTCGGGCTAGCTCATGGATTAGTAGCTCTTCAAGACAGATGTCAATATCTGAAAATGCTAAACTTGGTAAAAATATTCTAAAAAAAATAGTTGGTCATCCTTACCATATGAGATGATTTTATTGGGACAGGAACTTCTCAACCATAAGAGCATTTATACCTTTCATCCCCTTAATCTTCAGTTGTTTTCAGTGCATTTTACCACTGCCTGCTCTTACAAGTGACGTTTTTCATTTTGGTGAAATTTTAGTACAAAAAAATTCTTTAGTGCCTCTGTTCATTTGCAGATTTCACCAGGCTTGCAAAAGCACACCTGTTGTGCTGTCTGGATTTCCTTTTCTGATCATAGGCTTCTGACAAAGAGGGGGGAAAAGAAAGATTTTTATCAAACACTCTTCACCGGACAATGAATTTTCTTCACCATTTGAATGTATCTCTGGAATGCCTGAGTGATTCATTACAGCAGATTCTGAAGTATGACAATGGGCCGCAGAAATGACTGATGGTATCTTTTTCCTGATTTCATTTCCCTGATCCTCTTCATCCCTTGGCCTGTGTACCTCGATTAATTAGAAACCAGGGATTTTCACTCATCAGCTGATGGGTTTCATGCTCCACTCTGTCACAAATCTGCTGCTTGCACTATCTCTCTTACAGCTGGTGGCTGCTTTAAAAACTTTCTTTTTTCTTTTTTCTTTTTTTTCCCCTTTTTTGAAGCAGTGCTTTGTGACTACAGGTTTAGGCCTTTTTAAGATTCAGACATATTTTTAAAAAGAGATTAAAAATTAAAGTAAAGAAGATTCAAAATCTCTGATTAAGTTAATCCCTATCCAAATGATACTTGTCCAAAAATGAACTTTTTGAAGAGATAATAATGTAAATGTTTCATAGCTCTCAGCTTTCCAAGTTCTTTTTTCAAGATATAATAATTGAAGTATTATGCAAAGGATGAAAGTATATAAATATGATTTTTGTGAAAAAGGCCCATACGCTCAGTTCACATGCATTTTAGTCCTGCCTATACTATATTGTTAAGCCAATTGCATTTCAGATTTCACTTGTATGAGGCACCTTATAATAGGATCCTGCAATAAATCATTGAACCATTATTGTTTCTGGAGGAAATATTTCATAATTGAAAATATGCTGCCCTTTAGGGTATATACCAAATTAAAGTCACATGGTGATATAATCCCTAAGGAAACAAACCATAATTAAATAGTATTTAAAATGCAGAATATTTTGCAATAAAAATCCCCCTCAGAAACTTAAAATAATGTGCAAATCACAGACAACAAACATATCAATTATGTCTACCATAGAAAACGTAACCACTGCTATTTTACTTTCTTATCATTATGTACATCCTCCCAGAATTTCTTCATTTAATTTCTTCATTTAATATATTTTCAACATTAAAATAGGGGCTTTCTTTTTCTCCCCCCCTTTTTTTCCTGTGTGAGCAAGGATCAGAAGCAGCATAGACTTTCTGGAATTTCAGACTTTGTGGACCCCATGTGCTACTGAGAGGGCCAATGCAGAGCCATAGACATCCATGTCATTTCTTTTCATGGTTATAAATAGATAACAAGTTTACAATATAGTTAAACTTAATTATGATTCTTTAAGCCCCTGTATTACTGATTGATGGCCTAGGTATAAAAGTATACATACAATATCCCATGATGCAGCCTTTTGCCAGGTAGTAATTTGCTCAAGCAAGAGTATTTTCTCTTTATTATTCCCTCAGTTTTCCTTTTGTCTCAAAATAAATGTCAGGTGTGTAGACTTGAAAAACCAAATAAAAAAATCAACATTTCTGTCCAATTAAAAATTAACTTTAAAATGTTAATTGAATTACCTTAATCCACTAATTTTTATGGTTCCTTTCTACATTAATTGTCTGTCATTTTTTGCCTATCAGTAATAGGGTGCCCTTACAAAGCAGCCTCCGGAAGGTAACCTGGTGTAGAGAGGATCTTTGTTACCCTGAAGGAATCTGAACCTTGGCAAACTGCAGCAGAGGGGCAGTCATACAGTGCCCACCTCTCCAGCTGGAATGGTGTGTCCAGCTCTGAGGTCTCCAGCACAGGAAGGACATGGACCTGTTGGAGCAAGTCCAGAGGAGGCCATCAAGTTGATTAGAGGGATGGAGCACCTCTCCTATGATGAAAGGCTGAGAGAATTGGGCTTGTTCAGCCTGGATAAGAGAAGACTTCAAGGTGACCTAATTGTAACCTTCCAGCACCTTAAGGGAATCTACAAGAAAGAAGGAGAGGGACCTTTTACAATGGTATGTAAATGAATATATAATATGTAATAAGACAAGGGGGAATTGCTTCACACTGAAAGATGATAGGTTTAGATTATATATGAGAAAAAAACTCTTTACTGTGAGGATGGTGAGGCACTGGAACAGGTTGTCCAGAGAGGTTGTGAATACCCCATCCCCGGAAGTGCTCAAGGCGAGGTTGGATGGGGCTTTGAGGAACCTGGTCTAGTAGCAGATGTCTGTGTCCATGGCAAGGGGATTGATCTAGATGATCTTTAACACCCATTTCAACCTAGGCCATTCTATGATTCTGGTATATAACTGACTTTTCTGTTTCCCAAGGACAGACATTAAGGGATGTGCTCAACTATGACCTTCTCAGATTTTGCCTCTTGTTGTAATACTTCATTTATATGAAAAAAAACCCCATCAGAAGTCATATCTTTGGGATTTTTTTTCTTTGTTGCCATGTTGAAATTAGTTATGATGAGGACTAAAAATATTCAAAGTAATTCAACTGTTATGGGAGAGATTCTGCAGTCAGATGTTTTCAGCCCTTTGACACATGGAAATCACATATTGTGTTTCATGGGAATTTGACCATAGACACCTCCTACTTTTTCATGAAGAAAAAATATTGTTATTTTAATTATTCTTATGTAATATGTTCCTTGAAATCAAGTATAACCTGTTGTAACTAATCATCCATATAAGTCTTCTGTCTTCCCTATTTTGTTGTCTCATTTATGCACTACTCCCAGTCAGCCAGTTCAGACTGCTAAACCATTTGTCTGTCTGAGCCATTATTCTGAATGTCTTTAAAAGACCACTCTGACCACATCCAGATCAAGCTTAGCTTCCTTTGATTAACCCTATTCTTCACAGCTTTGCCACACACACCAGCTGCTACCCCTGCTTTCAGCTTTCTCTGCTGCTGGTGCTGGTGGGAGAATTGCCTTCAGGACCCACCCCATAGGCACCTTCATGTGGTGCAGCCACTAATAGCACCTTTCTCAGTCCTCAGTGATCAATTCCCCAAAGTATTTTCATGTCTAATTCAACATGATAATTCTCCAGATTCATGGAGGTCTTCAAACTTTATCTGCTATCTAAAGTCAGGGTGGAAATGGAATCATGAATTGATGCCATTTTGAATGATTCCATTGAGATTGATTCCATTGAGAATATGGATTTTCCTCGTATTTTAAGTGTTAAAATGTGCGATAAATAGAAGTGCTAACCAGTCTGGACAAGCTGGATCGATGAGCTGAGGCCAAATTTATGAGGTTCAATAAAGCAAAGTGCTAGTCCTGCACTTTGGCCACAACAACCCCCTGCCATGCCACAGGCTGGGGGCAGAGTGGCTGGAAAGCTGCATGCCAGAAAAAGACCTGGGGATGCTGATTGTCAGCAGCTGAACTTGAGCCAGCATGTGCCCAGGTGGCCAAGAAGGCCAATGTCACCTGGCCTGTATGAGCAATAGTGTGGCCAGCAGGACCAGGGCAGGGATTGTCCCCCTGTACTGGGCAGCGGTGAGGCCACACCTTGGTGCTGTGTCCAGTCCTGGGCCCCTCAGTTCAGGCAGGACCTTGAGGGGCTGGAGTGAGGNGAGGGGCTGGAGTGAGTCTAGAGAAGGGTGATGGAGATGGGGAAGAGTATATAGAATAAATCCTATGAGATGTGGCTGAGAGAGCTGGGCTTGTTAATCCTGAAGAAAAGGAGGCTCGGGAGTGACCTTATCATTCTCTACAACTCCCTGAAAGGAGGGTGTAGCCATGTGGGGATTGGCCTCTTCTCCCAGGCAACAAGTGACAGGAGAAGCAGGCATTGCCTCAAACTGTGCCAGGACAGGTTAAGGTTAGATATCTGTTAAATTTTTTTCACTGAAAGGCTGCCTAGGCATTGCTATGGACTACAAAGGGATTTGGTGGAATCATCATCCTTGGAAGCGTTCGAGAAATGCCCAGATGTGGCTCTTAGTGCTATGATTTAGTTGACAAGGTAGTGTTTAGTCAAAGATTGGAGTCAATGATATTGGAGGTCTTTTCCAGCCTTAAAGACTCTTTGCTCCTATGATTATATTATTTTGGACTTCCAGAATATGTAGTTTTCCTGTGTTTCAGGATATGGAGCTCCAGAACGCCAGCTCTTAAGAGTAGGCACTGCCAGCTGATGGCTTTGTGGATCTCAAGGCACATCTTACTTTCTTCTCTGACCAGGCATGCCATATTAAGTAAATAATTTACATTAGGGGCTTTTATTTATTAATTTATTTGTATCAGCTTTTATGTTCCTTCACTAAGGAACAGATCTTTGTTCATCTTTACTCTGGTGCATATGGATTCAATTGTTGAAACAGTCTGCTTCACTTTGCTGTAACCATTTACATGAAGTACAGGCACTTGTATTTAGGACTCCAGTTTTCCTATATTGTTGTAATGCACTAGATGTATTTAAATGGTAGAATCTGTGACCCCTACTGTGCCCTGTGGTCTGGTCCCTGTCCCCTCTGGCCATGCTTGGTTGGCTGAGATCCAATTTCCTCCCACCCCCTTCCCAGACCCTGGAAAAGGCCCAAACCTCCTGACCTCTTCCTCTTTTCGCTCCTGGAAACCCACAAGAATAAACCTCAGAATCTCCCCAGGGGGGAAAGAGCCTCCGTTTGCTATCTTTTACTCACGTTCATGTATCAGCTCCTAGAGACCTCTCCCTAACATCTGAGCAAGCCGGGAACAAGAGAGGGAGGGGTCTCAGGAGGCTGTTGCACTATATTGTCAAGTTAGGAGCATTCAGAAGGTGATTTAGAACTCTAAAAGCAGCTGTATGGATTTTAAAAGGGTGACTATTCCTTCTCCTTGCTCCTGGTGTTGAACACAATGAGATTCTGATCCTGGCGGCACCTTTCCGGGATTGAGACAATGGTAATATTAGAAAAAAATTATAATAAATTTAACTGTCATTTGAGTCTTGAAAATTTGTGTGTTACAGAAGAAGACCTTAAGAAACAGTTTATAAACTGAACATTTATTTTGTTGAATTGAACCCTGATGAACTGAAATCCCAATTAACATTTCATTTGTACCCTGAGATTCATTTCTCTGCAGATTTCAAAAGAACAGCACTAGATCAGTATATCTCTCAGCCCAAGCTTACCAGTCATCATCAACACTATCTTTGTATTTGAAAATTAAAAAGTTAATTAAAAACCAAGGATGGATAAGAATTTACATTTCTGATCAAAAAAGTTTTAAAAGTTTTCTCTTGCTATCAGACTTAGAAAAAAAAAGATCATGTGAAACAATTTACGCTGTTTATTAAGAAGTAGATCTTTCTTAGTGTAGGCAACACCAATTTGCTTTTATACAGAGACATTATTGTCTGCATTTTTCTTTAAGCTCACAAAGACATCATCAATAGCTCCTTTTCCAGGTTGCCTAATTCTGAGATTACAGGTGAATAAAAATGCGAACAAAGGAGCTTTTTGCGCTGACACAGAGAATGTTTTGAAAGGATCCCCAAAGGCAGTCAAGTAGTACCATCAAAGCACAAGACAGAGAAGTGACCTGCTGAGAGTAACACAGTAGACTCAAAATGTCGGACAGGAACACTCTTTCCAACATGGATTTTAATTTTGTTTTTGATAAAGATCCATCCCTTATGCTAACCAAATCTAATCAACTTGAAAATGTTCCTGAAAACATTGCAGTGCCAAGACATAAGCAAACTCCCCCAAAACAAGCATATATATGTGCATGTTTCTCTTTTGCTTGTCTCCTGTGAACAGGTTGGATCGAGGCTGCTTTCCCTTTGGTAGGATCTGATGTTTTCAGGGTTGAAGCTCTGCTACACGTGTCTTTAAGTCCACTGCCAAGATGGCAGACTCCTTCACTGTTTGCCTTGTTAGAGCCACAACTGAAAGGGACACAGCATCCAAATTCACGGATTCACAGAATATTCTGTGTTGGAAGGGACTCACAAGGACCATCAAGTCCAACTCTTAAGTAAATGGCCCATACAGAGATTGAACCCACAATCTTGGGTTATTGCTTCTCCCATTAATATTTCTGCTCAGAAGGGAGTTCAAGCTGGTCTGTGTCACACCAATTCCAAGCAGAACCATGAAAAAAGAGGTGTTTCAAATGCCTGTGTTTAAAAATGACATTGGTAAGAATGGGGGGAAACAGGATTAATAACAGTGAAGCCAATCAAAAATTGTGCACATGTAAATCCACCATTTTTGGTAAAATTCCAAAAACTGTGCACATGTAAATCCACCATTTTTGGTAAAATTCATTCACCATATTCTGAATTCTTTTTTATAAATTCGATGAAGTACTCATTTTTATCAGAAACAGTAAAACCTTAGAAATTCACAACACCAGCAGTTATTTCTCAGAAGAAAAGCACCTGGTGCAATCTTAGTTTGACTGTCTACACAGATTGTGGACACTTGAAAAAAGGAGTCCACTTTTCAAAGGAGTCCACTGTGAAACAAGGCAAGTCTTCACTTGTTATAACCTTCATCCAGTAATGTAAGTCTTGAGGAATTTCTGAGCCAAAAGAAGGATCTACTTCCTTGAGCTTGAAAATTCTAATAGAATTTTCTCATTAAAAAATGTGCCTAATTGCTTTCTTTAACAGACTAATACAATAGGCTTCCACTACATTCTGGTTTCACCCACACTGTAGAACTGACTGTGTGAACTGTGTAAAGAACTTCCTTCTGTGTAAAAATTTGCATGAATTTTAATTGATGAAAGTTCTTCTGCTACATGAATAGTGAATAAACATTCTCCTTTCACTTTCTATGTCTTTCATGATTTCATGGACATTAATTTATGTTTCCCTACACTCATTCCTTTCCCAACATGAAAAGTAATTTTCTATTTAGTCTTTTGTCATAAAAAGTTGGTTTTTAATTTTTTCTTGTCTCTAATTTTTCTAGTTCTACTGCATATTTTTTCAGTTTAATAACTCACTGTTTATTTTATTAATTTTTTATTTTATTTTATTACAATTTCCAAATTACTCACTGTTTAATATGTAAGAGTTCTGTGTGTCTGTGCAATGGCATATTTTTTGCTTTGCACTTTATTTGTTTCCTAATAATTTATCTTTTTTTTTATTATTGCTAAGGAAATTATGTTTTCATATAATTTTTGTAACTACAGGATCTTTTTCTTGAATGGCAATGGGTAGTTTATAGCCTATAATTTTTTTTCTTATTTACATAACCTTGTGTTCATCAGTATGAATTTCATCTGCCATTTTATTTCTTGTTCACAGTGTTGTGACATCCTCCACAAGTCTTCTCAGCTTTCATTTTAAGTAATCTGAATAATTTTAGACCATGATTTCTGTACCAAACAGTCTTCCACTCTATTGATAAATATATTAAATAACCAAGTCTCTGTACTGATCTGTAAGGAGCTCCTCTGTTAACTCCTTTGCAATGTAAAAAATAACTATTAATTTCTGCTACTTTTAGATTACTTAAAATCATGAGAGTCCAGATTTTTATAATCCTTTGTTGGAAGATTTTTTTAGTGTTCAAGGTATGCTAAGAGAATTTGGTCATTTTTATCTATCTATGTTCACTGACTCCACAAAAGAACTTTCCTATAAGTTACTGACACATGATTTCTCTCTGCAAATTTCCTATTAAAATTTTCAAATTTTATCTAATAATAATAATAATTAATGATATCTTAAAATACAAGTGTCTTAGCCTCAAGAATATCTTTATAATAAGACATGACAATTCCTTACTATAGCATTCCATCAACTTGCTCGGTGTGGAATAGAGATACAAGTTTGCAGTCTACCAGAACTTCCTGAAAACCTTACATTTAAATAGGCATCATGTCTAATAACTTTTTTCCTCTGATATGAATCTAGAATCTATACAGTAACTAATTAATAATATGATAATACTATTAAATTTTATATTTTATTTCATTCAGAAATAAGGGATAATGACTTGCTGACACTAATTTTATCAATTTGTTTCAATTCCTAAGAGATCATTTTGGGTATGAGACAGAGCTTTTGTGAAGCAGAGTCACAAAATCCAAATTTTCCCTTTTTGTTGAAGGGTTTGGATGACTAAGCAGAGAAACTAACTTCCCAGGGCATTAGAAAGGACTACTGAATTTTCTCTTTTGGTTGAACAAAAAGTGTAGGTCGTATCCATCATTTCCCCTGAAGGAACTAAGATTTATAATCAAATTGCTGCATAGTGTATGCAACCTGTGGTTCCACACACACATTCCCTGTATGAATTAGGCTGGTGCAGCTGGTTACATCTCATAAAGGCAGTGAGGGGCCAGGCTGAAAATGTTTTTCAGCTTAAAAAATGTGCATCATATATACAATGTACACAATTTGCACAATAACATTCAAATTTAGAGACAAGAAAAGCTGGCATGAAAGAGTGGAAGATGAACTGTGGGAAACTATGACTCTGTATTATTTTATTGTTCCTTTTCGTGTGTAGTGCTAAAAGTTCCAGCCTAATTTCTTTTCTGACAGCAAAACCTGGATGATACACTAATCAGCCCATCTTCAGCTTTCCCTTTTTCATCTTCTAAGGTGAGGCTAAACTTAGCCATAAATGTGAATGTGGGGTTTGAAACCTGATTTATTTTAATTTCTTGCATGAAGGTTCTGTGCATATATAGCCAGACTAAAAGTTAAATTCTACCTTTGCACAAATTGTTTTATAACTAAAATTAAGGAAGAGCATGAGACACAAAGATCAATGCAAAATATAATTTAAAATAACACAGTTAATTTCAGTAATACAAAACTAGTTTTGCCACCTTTTATTAGTATAAGTAAGTCAGCATCTTGGATAACGCTATAAAGTTTTCCCAACAATTTGCAACAGTTGAAATTTATAATATCAATTCTAACAGTACCAGAAAATGCCCTGGTGTAATAAACTGCAATAAAAATAAAACCATACCCAAAATATTTGGGCTTAACTACAGTTATTTTTTTTATATCAGTAAGTATCATGCTGAAAGCATTCACAGAAATTTGTCTTACCAAGTACTATTACTTGTCTTGACAATATTCCTGCCATCACACATTTGGAGAAAAGATGGCAGAAAAGGAGCCTGATCAGCCTTGGACACACTCTTCTGAGCCCTGAAAATTTTTTGAAGTGAGAGAAGAGCTGACCATAGCTTTTCTTTCACTAGAAGGGCATGATATGGAGCAGATGAGAAAGGCTTTCCCTCTATTTCCTGTGGATGCTACAAAGGTGTAGTAAGAGATGTAGATCATAGGACACGTCTGGCACAGGATCTAGGAGCCTGCTGCACCCATGAGAAAATAAGTATGAGAAACCTCTGTCCAACAGAGCTGTGCTGGGATTTCAGTAGTGACACAATAAAGTCTTCCAACACAGAAGAAAAGATGGAATTTCAAAGTATAAAATATTGAGTGAGCTTTTTTATCTTCACCTGCCAATTTTACACTGTCATGTTCAGCTATTAATTTTAAAGGGTTACAAATTATTTAGGCCCTTTGGAGACCTATTGTTTAGTTGCATCATACTGAATGAAATACAGTCTCTGTTCATGAAGTAAATGTGGCAGTAAATCAACTCCATTCCAACAAAACTATTTTTAAAAATTTCCTTGAGGCTTTTGGAATTATTTTTTAACATCTGGCCTACCTTATATATGCTTCACCAATCTAATGGTCTCAGTTTCAAAAGAAAAGAAATTTCACTGAGATTCACTGGAAGATGACAGATGGATTCTCTCTTACAGCCTGAAACATGAAATTGCAGGTGACACCTGATATATGATAATAAAAGAGCACCCATCAAGAACTCGGGCGCTGGCCTTTATTTCAGCGGTGTCACGAGAACACAGGTGGCTTACCTCTGCATCCCAGCCCTGCCGAGCAAAATGCTCTGCATTGTTAGCAGCTTACCAGGGGAACTTTTATCTTCCCATCTGTGGGGTCTCTGTTGTGATGATTTTGGAGTGAAGCCATCTTTTCTGAGAGTTAGGAACAATTGGCTGCAGGGCTGTTTATCCTGCACTCTGTTGTAAAGGCTGTCTTTTGGGGCTTGCAGTAGTCGTCGATACTGGAACACGTCCTGGACAGTGATTTAAGAGGAGAAAATTAATTCCTCCGCACTGTTCAGCTCCCAAATACAGGTCAAGGCAGTCAAACCAAAGTTTTAGCAGTTTAAAAACACCAGAAATCCTTTTTCTCCACCAGTAATATGTGTATCATATTTGGTAGTTTGAAGGAGTAACTAATTTTTAATATATTGGTATACTTTTACAGAGATATCAGGTTTAAAATCCCAGAATCACAAAACATGCTGAATAGGAAGGAACCCACAAGGATCATCGAGCCTAACTCCTGGTCCTGCACAGGACCAAGCCCAAGAGTCACACCTTGTGCCTGAGTCTATTTCCCAAAGGCTGCTTGAACTCTGTCAGGCTTGGTTCTCTGACCACTTCCCTGAGGAGCTGTTCCAGTGCCCAACCACTCTCTGAGTGAAGAACCTTTATCTAATATCCAGGCTAAACCTCTCCTGACACATTTTCAGGCCACTGTCTCATGTTCTGTCACTGGTCAGCACAGAGATGAGATCAGTGTCTGCCCCTCCTCTGCCCCTAATGAGTAAGTTGTAGACTATGATGAGGTGTCCCCTCAGTCCCCTCCTCTCCAGGCTGAACAGACCAAGTGACATCAGCTGCTCCTCACAGAGCTCCCCCTTCACCACCTTGTTGCCCTCCCTTGGATGCTCTTCAATAGTTGAATAACTTTATTATATTGTGGCACCCAAAGCTGCCCCCAGCACTCGAGGTGAGGCTGCCCCAGAGCAGAGCAGAGCAGGACAATCCCCTCCCTTGCCTGGCTGGTGATGCTGTGCCTGATGTCCCCAGGACAGGGTTGGCCCTCCTGGCTGCCAGGGCACTGCTGACTCATGGTCAACTTTCCATTAACCATTACTCGTGTTGGAAGACTAACTATAATTTATCCCAGGAGTCAGGAAGATTTTATAGATGTATAATATCTCCCCTGGAACATTCCAAATAACGAGGTGTTTGTTGTTTGCAGCCATCTTTTCAGTCATTCCTGGAAATGTCCATAAGAAAACCCAAATCCTAAATCAGTCTTTGCCTGAAATGATGAGGCACTGAATTCCTCTGAGAAACCTGCAGAGTCTTTGTGGCTTTTGTATATGACCAAAAAGATTCAGCTCCTAATGAAACTATATTGCAGGACAGTGCAAAGATATGATATTCACTGAGGTGCCAAATTTTCAAGGGTGCACCCCCAAAGTGTCCTTTTGCCTCAGACACCATTTTATGAATAAAGCCCCAGCTGAAAAACAGCAAGCCATTGTCGTGAAAACCACTAAGCCGCTCTCATCTCTGTCAAGGGATTAGTGGAATTGCTTTGATTACTCAGACTGAGGAAAAGGTGGGACCATGATCAGGATTGTACTGCTAGCCCGCCTTTCACAACATCTTCAAAGAAACCAGAATAGCATGTCCTTTACTTAATGCAAAATACACAATACTGCTGTGATGGACTAAAACAGGCTGTGTAAAATGAGTTTTACAGCTAAAGTAAGCAAAGGTGCCTTTCTGATGGGATGCATGCTCTGTGAAATGAGCCTGCTTGTGACACAAAGACACATAAAGAGCTCACAAAAACAGCAGAAATCAACTGACAGCTGTGCTTCTGGTACAGACATGGTTAAACATGTCATCAAGAGTGGTCTGAAGGGTGACAGTAGCGCAGCTTTGTGACAGTCCCAGTATGAATGTGTTGTCCAGTCACCCAAGATGGTAAGTTATAACCTCATTTGCTGGCAACAGAAAGGCCTGTACATCAGGAGTTGGGGAGGAGTCACTTTGGAAAATACATCCAAGGGGAAAATGCATTAGCAAAATCATCAGTCTGAATAAAAGGAAATAGCAAGGCTCAATGCTATGTGTGGATCAGTTCAGCAAACAGACATTATTGCTCAATACAAAGTACAGGTTGAGATTGTTCCTAACTTTCCAAAAGCTAATACCTCATTTTATTAATCTTATTTCATTAACAAGGACTTGTTAGCTTTCTCCTTTTGAACTATTAGTTTTTATATGTTTCTGTTGGAGAATGATATTTTTCCTTTAGCCCTCTTCCTGGTTAAGACTGCCTGCAATTCACACTTATGGCTTCAATAAATAGAATATACCTTTATGGGTGTTCATCTACCATTTTGACTGTCCCTAAGATTGGTTGCTATAAAATGCAACAAGGAACCATTCTCTTCCTTTGTTCTAATACCTTGATGATCATCATCTACTTTTTCCACTGTTGTCTTGCTTTTCCATCTCATTGAGACCAAACTTCTTGTTCTATCTCTCAAAAACACATCTTTTAAAACAGATTTCTTTCTCCCACCCACATTATGGCACACTTTGGGCTGAACACAGTTTTCCCATTCACAAAAGTCTTGATACTTAGAAACATTCATGTTTTTCATACAACCGCCCCCAAACAGGCCAGACAGACAAAATGGGCAGTGGACCAGTGATCCAGGATGTTTCCAGTTATCTGGAGGAATTTGATTTTGCAATGACATCAGCTAGCTCTTTGAGGATTCTTGGATGAATCCCAAGAGGCCCTATAGATCTGTAGAGATCCAGCTGGAGCAGCAGATCCTGCACAATTTCAGGTAGAATGGGAGTTGATCATTCTTGCAGACATGGTCCTCCAGCTCAGGGCACTTGAGACCTCTTTGGTCCATCCTCTGTGTTGAAAACAGAGGCAGAGAAAGTGTTAAACACTTTTGTCTCAGATCTTCCTGTTTGTGAGGTGATCATTCTCATCCTGTAATGGACTGATGTTATTTTTCCCTGATCTTTCCATATGGAAACTGCTCCTCTTCAGTCTCAGCTTCCTTCAGTAAGCTTTTTACTTTTCCATCTCCTGGCAGTAGTTACTGAACTCCTGCTGTTGCTCTGTTCACAGAACACTGGGAAGATCTGTAGTCTCATTTGGGAAAATTGCCACAGTCCACACTCAGAAGAGCCAGGGTCCTGCTGTTTGTGTTCCAGCTAGAGATGGGAGAGGGGAGAAAGCAGAGTAGATGGAAGAAGCATCTCAGTGATCAGAGCCAGTGCACAGAGCATGAGCTAACTGTTCTGTCATCTTCCTCCTTTTGGTGACCTCCCAATAGTAGCTTTCTTTTTCTGGCTATGGGAAGCCTTATTAAGAATGTGTTTGGAGTAGTATTTACAGTCTTTCTTACCAAGAATCAGGCAAAATGTTCTGCTTCCAACGTGTATGTAAGACTCTGAAAGCCGTATTTTGGGGATGCTAAATGCAAGAATATGCTTACCTTTTTATTGGTGCTGTTTTAAATGTTCAGTCTGTATTCACCAGTGTGGGCTTTGACATATTTGGTTGTGTCATGATAATCAGGTTTTGACCAATTTGTGTCTTCAAAATATTGAAACGGTGATATTTTAACAAAAATATATATTTTGAAGGATTTACTTGTATGTTATTTCTCTGGTTCCCTGAAGAGTAGGAAAAATATTGTTTGTGTAAGTTCTAGCCCACTACAGCAAATACTATTTCCATAAATACTTACACAAAATAAAAAATGATTTGGGGATGTTTTCATACCAGGGCTTTTCTTCCCATATACTTTCTGGAAGTGTCTTTTTATTGCCATGAACATCTCATAAAGTATATTTTAATGTTGCATGCTCAACAATTGCAGGTATTTATTTTCCAGGAGCTTTCACATCAGAGGCACTGTATCTACAATTTCACACATCCAACCAGAGAGTAAGAAACAATTATATGAGTCTCCAGTGACCCATTGTAGCTAAGAAAACAACTGAAATAAGAAATTATGGAGAAACAAAAATTCACAAAAAATTGAGTGAACAATTTCAAACACAGATTAAAAGAAAGTATGCAATTTTCAACAAGCAAGTGGAGAGGCAAAAATATTGAATAATTGATAAATAATTAAAATTATTCATCATTTATTGAAGGGATTTTTTACATGGTCTAAGGAGTTATGCTAGATATGATTTTCAAGAGGTTTCGCTTAGAGAGCTTCTCTTTGACAATGCTAGACAGTTAGAGGGCCACTTTTTTTTAACCTTAAAGGGAACAGGTTCTTTGTCATGAAGTACACATAAATGAAATCAGACCCATGACCTGTAATGCAACCTTATTATCCTCAACAGTTTTCGCTGTGATACTAATTTTTCCTTTTTTTTTTCCAATCTGAAAGAGTAGTCTGGATTACTATAATTCTCGATTAGGGTCCAAACTGTAAGCAAATGTAAGCATTTATGATGTCTCTATACCAACAGCTGAGTGTGCAAAGACTGCTCTGTGCATGGAAATTTTTTGCACTAGGCAGCTCTGGAGAACTGTTGTTTTATGCAATAGTATCTAGTCATATGTGTCTCCAAGTTTTTCATTTAATTCAGCATTACACTATCAAAGTGGCAGTGGACTATCTCAATCACTGCAGATTTTTTGGTCCTTGCTGTATAGGTAGCTTATGAAAATGGTTTTGCCTGATAAAGCAGAAAGGTATCACTGAATGCTGGAGCTCTCAGGCTGTGTCTTAATCACAAAGCTGCTCACTTTATGGGAAAATTTTTATATTATAGCATAGATTTATAGCAGAAGATCATGTCTGAGCTTATGAATGAAATGTTAACTTTTCTAACTGATCTACTTACTCACTACATATTCAATCTTGCATTCACTGTCCTCTGAGGTACTTGGTAGACTAAGTCAGGATTGCAGGACAGAGAATTGTCCCTGGGAATCACTATGACTAAGCTGAAAGCTCTTATATTTTTAAAGGGTTTATGCTGTTGCAATATTTCTCCAACTTGTTTACATTCTGCCTGTTTCTGGGGATAGGACCGGTAGTACTTCTTGTTTTGAATCTTGTAGGATTCATCCTGTTTTAATATTCTGTCTTCACTTTCTGACATATTTCTCAGAATTTAAACTTGGGTTTAGAAATGTAAGTTTTCCTGTTGTGGAACTCTCTCAGACTGAATAAACTTAGGAAATATGAGCCAAAAGGGATTCCACTGAATCTCAGCAAAAGCACGTGGTATCTCTTCAAGGGCTCCCAAGCCCCATTAAATTGTTCCATTGACCTTTCCTTAAAAGATGTAGTGCCCCTATCCTTGAGATGAGTCTTTCTGTCTTGCCTAAATTAATTGGCAAAGTAATTTGGATCAGATCACAGGCCCTTGAGAGGTGCAGCTCACCTCTCAAGCAGCTCTCCTTACAGCTGGAGCCAGCAGTGATGCCTGGGCTGCAGGCTTAGGAGTTCTGCCTGCTTTGTGTGCCCAGCAAGAAGAGCTGGACTCTGTCTGTCCCACGAGACCTTGGTTTCTACACATACTCTGTGTGTACACATGCTTTGTATACAGGAGGCATGAGCTGAAAGTACACACATTACAAATAACATCCCAACTGCATGTAGGGACCAAGCTGATCTTTGAACAAAGTCTGCTCTGAGGTGAAGGATTCTAAAAAACAATCCTGGATGGGTACCAGAAAACAGTAACACATACTTGTGTCAATCTTTCCATGCCTTCTGCAAATATTCCCCTTCTGTAAAATGAGCAAAATAATGCTCCTTCTCAGAAAAGCAGTGTGAAAACCTCATGATGACGTCACTGCTTATGTAGCTGTAGTATCAAGCACCATAGCAAAGCTCATGAAAGAGTATGAAATTCTCTCTAAGAAATAAAGCAGGTCTTCACCAATGAAGGAACAGCAAATTGGATAGCTGCTCACCAAATACACAGTGGATAAAGCAGAAGATTTGTAATCAAAATATATTTTCAATAAAGACATGAGTTGTGGTGAAAGAGGAAATGTTAACATTTTATTAGTTTCTGCTAAGGGTTGATGTGCCACCTCAGTACCTTTGTATTACTAATTACCTATATTAAGTTACCCATTAATTTATTAATTTACCCATAGAGTAAGATTACTCTGAGCATTGTATATAGTTTCATATTAGTTAGATTTGCTTTTTTCCTCTACTTATCTATGATTTTTAATTGTTTCATTATACCACCACTTTCCTCTTGGAACAGCTATAGACAATGTGTTCCTTAAGTTTTTTTTTAGTTCTACTAGACTAATTCTCTACATCACTATGAGTAACTTTGATTATATTTCACCTAAAATATTTAATCTGATGCCACAGTCTCACAATATTCAGCTGAGATTCACTCACTAAAGTCCATCATCCATTGAGCCAGCTAGCTCATTCTCTCACTATTTTCAAATTGCAAAGTCTTTTTTCTAGAAAATTCTTGCCTTTCAAATTACTGGTTAATACTGTAGCAGCAAAGATAAACTTAATAAAATAGATTAAATATGAAAAATGTAATTATGTTTTAAATTAAATGTAAATGTTTAAAAATATAAAA
>VZTT01026479.1:7117-19555 GCA_013400855.1 Buphagus erythrorhynchus | reverse complement strand
AACCACAAAACCACCAAAGTACTCTCCAGGGCTCTCCTGCTGTTTCTGGACTGTGACTGCACAAGACTTTGAATTGCTTTGTCCGTGTCCCAGTGTCAGCCATCAGTCCTTTTAAAGCTTGTTGTCATCTCTCAGGTAAATCCATCCTTTAATGAGGGGAGTTTGCATTAGTACAAGAATTTGTAACCCGACTTTTGTTTGGGATTTTGGTGGGTGCTTGCCATCAATGTGGTATTTCTGAGTCACATAGTAACAACATTTTTGAAATCTGGTCAAAATACTTGGGTTGTCTCATTTATTCAAAATATTAGTCACATGAACAGCAATGATCAAATTCACCTCAGGTGATGCCGGCAAGGCAGGAAATGGTAGTCAATGAAATGATAATCACAGTGCAAGGGAAAAAAAGCATCTGAAAAGTAAAGATCAGATCAAACAACAATTGTCCTTTTTCTTTTTTTTTTCCAATTTTCAGTGACATTTCAGATTGGCTGTGCATGAAATGAACTGAGAGGCTGGGTAACAGGCTTCAGTCAACATTGAAAAACAAGCACAATCAAGAGAAACTGAACAGTGGAATAGATTTGAAAAAGCAAAAAGTAAAAATCTATAAATAAGAAATGAAACAAAAAGATATTACAAGGTAATATAGAGAGGACATGGCAGGAAAGCCATCACCCATTCCCTTTAGCATTAAAAAATTCATGCAACAGGTTCCATAGTCACACAAGAAAAAATAATCTTCAGTTTGAAACAAGTGACATTCACTAATGCAAACAGTGTTTCAGTAATGTCCCATCCTACTCCATCTAGCCCTGTTGCTATTTTCTACTTCTCTGTCACAAACTTTGTGCTATTACAAGAATTCTGCCCCATATAAATTGAATACAATTACTTCCAAATGTTACTGTGATCTTCAGTTTATTCTGCTCTCTCAGAGATAACATTTTTTGCCCTGTCTACAACTCGTCATCTTTTTAATATCTGACTTCAGCCTACCCAAATTCCTACCTGCTGTCTCCCATAATCTCAAAGCTTTTAAGTGATTTCCTTGTCCCTGGNGCCCATCCCAGGCTTGTGGTTTCTGACCTCAATAGAAGAAATGACAGTTCTCTCTTTGGGAAACAACAGGATTTCTTTATTTGACTTTTCTTCCTAAGAGAACAGGGATTATGTTATTATATTATCTGCCTCTGTCAGAGCCATCCCTTCCCCCACCTTTTCAATCAGTAGGCCTATTTCAATCAAATTGCTTGCTTCAATCAAATCTTACACAAGGTATGTGTATTTTTTTAAAACATAAATCTTTCCCAAATTTCCCAACAGGGAATTTGAGGAGCTAAAGAAACAGATGCTTAAATTGAAGGAAATCCTTCGGTGTAACCCTGCCTATTGTTACTGGAGTTTCCACACTGGAGAAGGTTTAATAAACAGGAGCTGTAGAGATACCCACGTTAGAACTGGTGCTTTCTTTAACTTCCAGTCAATCAGTCCTGACACATAAACCCATGCACTATCATGTTTCATTATGGTTATCAGTTCTCAAAGAACTTCCTGTCCTTCTTTAATGAAAACTGTAACTTTCCAACATCAGCTCTTCCCTTTGCCCTGAGTATCATTTGTGGAACTTGGGTAGAAGGTGAGAGACAGCCCAGGTCTCTCTATGATAATAAACTTTGGGAAAATGGCCTGCAGTTTCTGAATGATCAGGTCTAGATCTCAGCTATCTATTTGAATAAAAATAACATTTTCTTGCCAGAAAATAATTGTGCACATTGGGATTTTTTTTTTAAAACTTATGAAGTACTAGTAGCTCAGCATATCTGTAAGCAAAGCAAATTATAAAGGTTCCCCCTGCAGCATATGTTTCACTTTTTCCTTCGAAAAACGCATATGTTTATGAAATTAGGGTACTCCCCCAAAGGGCCTTGAATAATGATAAGATATATGAAATAACTACTGTAGGCTTTGAAATCAGTGTTGCAGAAGATAAGGATTTAGCTAGGATCTAGCTCAGACAAACCTGATTAATTTGTGCCTGCTTGTGCCTAAGCCACCAAAACATTTCACTGGCAGGCAGTGCAAATGACAAGCCACTGCTTTGGTAGTCTGAAGGGGATTCTTGTTAATATTTATGAAAACAGTCTGCAAACTGATTCTGTCTAACTAGGTCTGTCTGTACTACCATTATCTTATCACATCCCACAGGGATACAAAACCTCAATACTGAATTAATCATACTATGACATTTGGAAGAAAGAAAAAAGGAGAAACTATTCTGCTGGTTCAAACCACTGGAGATTACAAATTGTATTTATGATTGTTGTTTGAGAAGATGGCAAATACATTTTAATAAACATCTGTCAATAAACATCAAACAATTTTTTTCCAATATTTCTCTGCACGTTTTCTCAAACATTTAAAGATGCTGGTCTCCACTGTAAACAGAGTTTAGCCAGAAGTTGCATTTAACTGGAGCTGACAAGGTAACTGATTTTGTAGCAGTTTAAGAATATAAACAGTAAAAATGAAAGTGGAGATATGATCAAAGCAGTAATTTGCAGCATTACAGTACCAAATTGTCTGTTATTTTACATAAAAAGAACTTCCATTGACGTTATCATAGAAAATAAGAATATTAAGTATGTAATATGTCTGACTCACAGTGGAAACCATGGTTCCTTTCTGTGCACATGTGTATAGATGTATGTGTATTTTCCAACAAATTACACATTAACAGCTTTTAACCAAATCTGACAGAGGTGAGGATTTTAAAGACATTAATTCCTACCAGCATGTTTAAAACAGGAAGTTAAACAGAGAACTTAGAGTATCTATGAACTTCCCTCGAGGGCTGAGCTCATCCCTAACTTGGCACTAGAGAACCCAGGGATCCAAGAGCTTATCGAGGACCTCGGAGTAAAGGGGAAGGACCTTGAGCAACTTGGACCTGGAAATCTACTGACAAGACAGAAATCCACTATCTGCTCTGTTCCTTGCAGAACAATCATACACTGGTTTTCTGGAGGATTGTTTGTTTTGAAACCACAGGATTTCGAGTGCTGTGACTCACAGCAGTTGATGCTGTGAATAGGAGCTTAGTTTTCCACACTGTAGGAGAATTGCTGGATTTTGAATATGGATACCTGCCTACACACAGTTAATTTTAGAAGCTCTAGTCATTTTATTTTTTTCATAATTTTATTTGAAGGCAAGATTACCTAAAAATTAATTTGCTTCAATAGCTGGCATTCTGATAACACAATGGAAGATAGATGCACTAACTTCTGAAAAATGGTTCAATATAATGCAAGCCAAGTACAAGTGAGAATGAAAGCAAGAATGTTCTAACAAAGCTGAAACATATGGCAAAGAAATTATTCTACAACCCTTTAGAGTGCAATAGACAATAATACCCTTGTTATGGAGGTTTTAAGTAATTCTGTGCAACTTAATTGCACCCCTGCTATAAAATGTGAAGGTTGGTTTAAAGTGGAAATAGGGTGGTTATCATTTTCTACTCACTTCTATTTATTACTTAATGTCCCCAACTCAATAATAATAAAAAAGGGGTTCTTCCAAAAACTTACCCAAAATTCTTTTACGATATAATACCAGCTTTATGATGAAACACTTCCATGGAGAGACTGGGTTCTTTCCATAGAATCTCCTCTTTTTTTAATTTTTTTTTTTCTCCATTAGAATCTTTTGCTTTAAAATTGAATTTGTTGACAAGTGGAAGCTTTTAGACGAAACATTAACGAAAACAGAAATGCATATAATTGTTATATTAGTAACTCTGGCCCTGTAGAACACCTAATATGTCCTACACTCCTACATCTTTAGATGGAATCTCAGTCCAGTCACACAACTGAACTGTAGAAGAAAGTTTAGTGTTGAATCAAAAGTGATGTTTTGCTCTTTTCATTTCCTGTCGTATGTGATAAAATTTGTATTCTTTTTCTGGCTACTCCTGTATCAGCATAAATAACATGAGTTTCCTATATTTAAATTAAATTTTTAACAATTTAGATGTTTGCAAGGCGTGATACACTGACTTTTTCCAACAAATTTAATAGGAATAATATCCATTCCATCAACCAGCGGCTTAGGATATGACTCACTATATATAAAGTATTTACTTTCTCAATCCAGCCTCTGCATTACCATACCTTTTTGTGTGCATAGGTTAATATTACCAAATGAACTTCCAAGCCAGGAAAGAATTCAGAAGTTTTCCTCAGCTAGAAACCATTTTGCAAAGCTTTAGTTGTTGAAAGCAGGAACTATATTTCTGATTGAAAAGAATCAGTGTAAATTCACATGCTGCCCATGTGTGGAAGGAACACAGACAGAAACAATAATTTTCCCATGGATGAAATATTTAAATCCTTTTTCACAGACTTCTTAATTTTCACTATCATATGGGGAAGATCAAAATCAGGTTTATTTTGATCAAACTAGAGGATGAAGAAGGTGTGCTTACTATACTGCTTACTATACTGCTTACTATAAAGCACCTTAATATAAAAGTGATAAGAGCTTTAGAATTATCTAGGGAGTAGGAGATGGAAAAGCTTCAAATACTGACTTTTTGGACCAGTCTGTATCCACTCCTTACAGAAAATCTGCCTTGAGCTTATACTTCCCACAAAATACTAAAACTTTCTTTACCAAGAGCTGACTTCAAGGAACACAGGAGAAATGCATTTTAAAATCTTCAGATGAGAATAGAAACAGATTTTGAAGGGTATATCTATGACTTCTTTTGATATTATGCATCCACTGATAAAAATTCAGGTGTTTCTAAAAGGTCTGACGTTGGTTACTGGAGGCCAGCTACTTAACTTGCAGTTGAGTCTGCTGCTGAGGTCTTCAAAGAAATTGAACCAGGAAACTGTTTTTCACATAGTTTGAACAAAAATGCAGTCAGCTTGAGAAGGGGAAAAGTGATGTTCTCTGGACATCAAGGGACCCAGAACAGAGAAGTAACCACAGTGCTACAAAAGACCTGCTGCTCAAAGAATTGAGGCAATTCTCATTCAAAATAAAGTCATAGGAAAATGGCGTTATTAAATAATAAACTGAATTTCATTTTCAATTGATGGCTAGTCAGAGGTAGGAGCATCTTGAATTTTCAAAGTAAGGTCAAAATGTACTTGATTTCTTATCTTTTAAACTGTTTCCTTTTAGTATCAAAACGATTTAAATTCCAGAAAGGTTAGGCAAGCTGCTTCACATCTCATCTCCACTGACCTAAAACTACAAGTATTTTTCTTTGTCCTTTAGGCTAAAATATGAGTGTTTCTCTGTGTGTGAGGGAAGATAAAGGACTTCAGTTTTACTATAGCATAGACTAGGAAGGGGTGAAGTGCTGGCCTGGTGAATCAAAGCCTTGCAACATTGCAGTATCTTCTTCTCACTGTTTCCACCATCATTTTTTCTAACCACAGAGTTCCTCAGAGTTACCTCCAGTAAGAATTTCATATCCTTTGGTGCTGAAATGAATCTACAGGAACTCAAAGAAGCAAGAAGGATTTTACCTAATCATCTGAAACCTGGAGCCAAAGTGCATTCAGTATTCAAAAGGGGATTTGGAAAAACAGAGGTAGTGTCTTAGTCAAAGGGAGCTTTTTACAACAGCAAAAGGATTGTGAACAAAAGACAGGAAAGGCAGATTGAGCAATGGATCAGGGAAGCCATGTGGGCAGGAAACAGAATAA
Source organism: Buphagus erythrorhynchus (assembly GCA_013400855.1). Lineage (NCBI taxonomy): Eukaryota > Metazoa > Chordata > Aves > Passeriformes > Sturnidae > Buphagus > Buphagus erythrorhynchus. The sequence goes on along the minus strand of VZTT01026479.1, from coordinate 13,832 downwards.
AGAGTAATTCCAAGTATCAACACACAAGAGCTCTTGGCTGAAATATGTCTGGAGTGTAGTACACTGTTTTAAATACATAATCATCACCCCTGTTGAAAGCTCTAACAATAAAAACCATGCAAAATCTAGATAAAGGTAGATTATTTTCATCCATTATTGCAGTCTAAGATAGTCAGTTCATTTCTGTGCTGCAAGACCTTCCAGATTTTTTCCATGCAATAAATAAAACAGAGATGACTGTCACTATAGCACTGTACAAGTCTTATCTAAGTTTTTATTTTTGTACATCTGAGATAAAAAATTTCCTCCTCATGGTATTAAAACTAACAACTTCTAAGAGTACACTTTTTTTAAAATCCAGAAAGAACTTACTGAAGGACCAACAATTTACACTTAAGTAGGGGATATTTTTGGCCATATTAAAACATTTATCTATGAATAAACTAACGAGCTTACAGATTTCCAGTGTCTGTTTTGACATGACGTGGAGCAGTTTCCCCATGAGCACAATTCATGAAAGCCTCTCCCAGAAGAATAGCACTGGGCTGTGCCTTCACTTACAGGGTATGCTGAGACTCCACATGCTCTGCAAGATTTGAGATCTCTAATTCTGAGTGTGGTTTCTTCACAGAGCTCTGATCATGGAGTAGATGTCTCCGCTGGGATTTGCCTACTCCCTGCCTGCATCTCCACCTCCAGGTTTCTGTTTGGTGTCCTGGGTCTGAACAAGTTCGAGTTTGCTGTCACAGCTTGCTGCACTGCCTTCCACCCCCAGGTAAACACCAGAAAAAATGTGGCTTGAGTTTACAGCAATGCACAGGTGAACCTGAGCTTCTCTCCAAATTTTTCACAGATCCACACTACTCAGGCACAGCCTGAAATCAGAATTTCTGGCAAATTTCAAAGCTAAAAAAAAATCATATGGTGTCATTTTCTACTGACAACAATTCCCTTAACTTTGATAAACATATTATAAATCAATATACTCAGGCAAACTGCACTGAAAGCAGTACAGCTGAACAAATCATTCCAACATTAATTTTTAATACAAGCTCATAAACAGAAACGACTACTCTGGGCCTTGCAAGCTCACCCTTTCCACAGGGATGGTGAAGAATCACAGTTTGTAGAGGTGTGCTACTGCTGCCATCTGGCCGCCAGCCGCCCACCGAGCCGAGCTGGCAGTGCCAGAGGCAGCAGCCAGTCAGGGAGGGATCATCTTCCAGAGTGCTGGTTTAGTGCCTTAGGAGACAGACTGGCTGTGACATAAGGTAGAGAACTCTGGAAAGTACTGTAGAGCAAGAGAAGTGAAAAGAGAGGAAAGAAAAGTAGGAGGACTGTAGAGAGACCTGCTGGTGGTACACAAGCCAGAGAAAAGCAGAAGAGGGTAAGTGGAACAGGCTACACTGAAAAGAGCAGTTTGGGAGGACTTAAAAATGGTATCAAAATTATTCTTGAATTGGATCAAGGGAAGGCAAAATCTGAATTTTAATTTTCTTTGGTGTCTCTGACTATAAAATAGTAAACACCTATATGCTTTCATGGGGTTTTCCAGACCATGAAATTCTGTGCTCTATTCAAATACATGATTTTGCTTTTAAATAAATCTGCTGTTTTACGTAAATGGATTTGACACCACTGATTTGCAGTTCCATTAGGTGTGCTATTCAGGGATAACAGCAGCAAAGTAGTGAGGGTGGACAAAGTCCAACATTTGAAGTGTGGCATCCACATAAATGTCAGTTTGGTGAATTAATTCAGTGCTGGCAGTTCTGTGTTCAGGTGAGTTAAATGACTTGCCTCAGCTGCTGCAGGTGAAGCTGTACATGCACAGAGAGGGCCTCTGACATTGTGGCTATTAGGTTCTCATTGAGTTTAATTCAGGTCACTGGTGAAAGTCATTTAGCATTGTCAACCGTTGAGAGTTGTGAAAAAGCCACCCCACAATGTGACACCATTAGTTATTTCTTCTAAGAGGAGAAGTCTTATTAAAACAGCAGGAATGCTGCAGTGTAATCAGATGTGAAGTGCTCCATGCCTGCACAGTGTCAGCAGACTTTGTGCTGTGTGAGGCATGGCTCTGCCTTCCTTCCCCATCCTAGTGACATTTCTCTCTGCATGAAGTCCTGTGTCTAGCTGAGAGATTGTTGACAGAACAGTCAGAAAAGTTCAGTTAATACACAGCAGACCACTGTGTGAAGGCTCTCTCTTAAAAGGGAAGAGGCTCCAGTTCCCTGCAGATGAGCTTGAATATGTGAGTTTGAAACTGCTGTGCTCCATCCTGAAAGGTCCAAAAATGTTACTCCTTGGCTTAAATTAGCCTTAACTCTCTGGAGACTGTCATATCATAAGAGTTTAAGCAGCAACATTAACATGAGGATTTCTTGCTTGCTATTCCTACTTGTTTTTTTTTCTGGCCAAGATCACAAAATTTTGTCCTTTTATCTGTGATTTGTGAATAGCCAGGACCAGAACTGATGTCTCCTTGCCTCAAGCCCCATGTTAGGAACTGCCAGGAACTACATTTCCCTTGACTGTAGATTTGATTGCACCAGGGGTAAATCAAACACCTAAGCAAAAGCATTATCAGTGTTTTTGCCAGGCTTTTAGAGAGAAAAATCCTTCTTATGAAAAAGAACAATTTCATGTTTCAGAAAAATTATTTTCGAGTTGCAAAGGCATGACAGCCTAAGAGCTCCATGCTGTTGTGATCAGACTGCTGGTGGTAGAAGAGTTTGTTTACAGCCAGCTCAGGTCTCTGCATAACATCACAGATTGCAGCATACTTGTATCAACAGCAGCTACTGAAAAAGCAGTGTCCCAAGCACATCTTTAAAGAGCTGTTTACTTGGGTTTGTCCCATTTTATTGTTTGCTGTTTTCTAGTGTGGAGTAATTATTTTGGTCTTTGAAAAGTTGGTTTAGCAGTTCTCTGGTGAACACTTCTAGATGGGGATACAGATGTCACATAAGGTGGGAACAGCACTCAAATTTCCCTGATCCCTGAAAAAAAATGCTTTAACCACTAAACTCTTCTCTGAATCATGGAAAATCTGGGCACTGCTATCACAAGCAAACTTGCACAGTGATTTGAGGTTTCCTAAAACAGCTGCCTACTTTGAAAAGCTGGTGTGGTTTTAGGCATGTACTCCCTTGGAGCGCTTTGAATCATCTGACATGAAGAAATTTCCTGCTCACTTGAAATCTGGAAGATGGTCATGGGTAAGTGCCTGGCTTGCCCTGTGTGCAAGAAGGGACTGGAAAGAATTGGAAGGGCTTTTATTCTACTCTGAAGTCAGATCGCATTCCTGGATCAAGTATTCTCACCCTAAATAAGGGTAGATTTAGCTTTTGTGTTACTGCTGTTATTTTCAAAAATCTTACTTTCTTACGATTATGTAAGAAGTGATGTAGAGCAATGTCTCAGAATAAAAACAGTAAGCTGGTTATGAAAAACAGTCTAAGTATACCTCTTGTAAGCAATCTGCAGACTAAAGAGAATATATTAAGGAAAGTCATATTGGGTTAATAATGCTATGGGCAATTGCCTTGAGGAGAAGAAACTTTGAGACACATCCTCCTCTGGAATCTGACAAAATATCTAGCAATAGGCAACTTCCTTTATAATGCACAGCTGGGCATGCTAATGTACCCCACTCAGGAGAACATTGTGCTATATTGTATAAAAACCTAGAATATTAATGGATGTTGTTTTTAGATACAATTTGTGAACAATGTTAAAATTCATATAATTACATTTCTTCACTCTAGAAAATGCTTTTCTAAATTTTGTCTAATATTTACTATTTGTTACTTTCCTCTTTCTCCATATGCCAATGTCTTCACTCACTCATACAATTGCCACTAACACCAAAGAAATTTCTCCTATGAATTTTAGGAGTTTTTAGCAAAGACTGGTTTCAGTAAATATTTTGTCATATATGGGTTAAAATCTGCCACAGACAGACACATTTGGCTGCAAAAGGGTAATGTGAGAGCAAGTTATGAGTTTCACATCTTTAATCCCTTAGCTTCTTGGTTTTAAACAATTTAATGACTTAGTTTTCACTGTAATGAAAAGTGCTGGATGTTCTTTGTCACAGTGCTGTGCCTTCTAAACAATAATTACTATTCCTGATTGTTATTTCAAACATATGCTCTGGGTGCCCAACTTATTGGCAAAACCTATTTAAGTGTGGTGGGCTCATCATCACTGTCACGTTGCAGTATCTGAAATAGCTTTCATAAAGATATATCCATCTGGTCCCCTGCTTTATTTTATTCTTTGCTTATTTAGATCATAATTACAGTTGTGGGGTATCAGGGTAACTACAATTCAATTTTGATCCTATGTGTAACATCTGTTGAGAGTGCCTGATCTGAATATAATCAGGTAGTTTGCTGTATTTCATTCCAAGTTAGAGCATATTCTTGTGCAACAATTTCATGTTTCTCAGGTGGCTGGTGCTTTAACTCTGCAAATGGCACTTTCTCTTGGAAGCAGCAGCTGAAATTATAGTACTACTTTTAGAGTTCTCAGAATTTTACTGACTTTGTGGGCTATTATGGAATTATAGTTGATTTTGTTTTCTGTCTTTCTAGACTATTTTATATACAGATGCTGAACAGTTTCACTACGTGTGCTTGAATGCTTTAGCTATGCTCTGCCCCCAAGGAGCTGGGGCAGTACTTATCTTGAAATTATACCCAATTCAGGCCCAGGAGGACTTAGGGGTAACACTGTGATCATCCAGTCTGATTTCTGCTTTGCAGTCTGCCTTTACTTCCTGCACTAATTACCTCAGTAAACGAGATTCTGCTCTTCCATGTAAGTGGGTAATGCAGTAGTAACTGCACTGTAGCACAGCTGAGTTATCAGCACAGAGAGAGATGAGAGAGAGATTGTTTTACAGAGTAAAATGTTGCTTCTCACAAAATGGTCCTGTCACACAGCTGGTAGGGATTTAGAGAGCTTAAAACAGCATTTTAATGTCCAGAATCCACAAGCCAGAAAGAGCATTCATGGAAATATTTTCTTTTAAAGCTTCATTCTTCACAGTATTTTCTTCTTTGTTCACAGCAAAATATATTATATTTTGGGTATATCCACTTCTGCAGTGGATAGTGAGAAATTTAAGAACAGTTACATATGACATTAAAAATTACACTATTGAGGGTAGAAAAAGTATAGGAATATTTGTCAGGCCAATATTTCTTCTGTTCATCCTTTACTAAGTTCCCACACATTAATTTTTATCCCTTTTTCTTCCTAAAAAAAATTACCTCTGAAAGAATTTTAGTTCACAAACAGTATATGCATGCTACGCAGACCTCGCTTATCTGGTATCAGCTCTCAAGATCAGATTAAAATATCTGAAGGTCACATAGATCAGAACAAAAAGATCAACAACACATATGCACACATCTGGTCAAGAATAAGCACATTTTATTACAAACTGTGGCTCTTTTCAAACAAGGTCTATTTTCGTGATACCTATACTATTAGTCTACTTAAAAACATCCAAACAGACAAAGGCAATGTTCCAAAATATCTCTGTGTTCATCTTTGAACTGGACTTGTGCTGTTTCTTTCATGTCTAACCATATACTCCCATTGTGGCACCACTCCTATTAATAGTTTAGAGAATTATGTGTGATAATAAAATGACTGCAGAGCTTACAGCCACAGCTTCTGAATAATGGACTACTTTTTCATAGTCAAACTTTGCAGAAAAAGTTCCCTGATTTATTAGACATTTATACAACACATTTGGTGTTTATTTGGATTTTGCAAGACATTTGCCTTGCAACTGAGAAATGTAATTAGCACTCAGGAGAAGTGAATGCAGTTCCCAGCTTTCTTGCAGGGAAAGTATTCCTGTGGATGGCAGGAAGAGATGAAGTGCCACATTCATCTAGCTGTGCCTTAGCTCTAAGTGTTGTTCTATGTACAGTTTAATTAGAAATTCAGGACACCTACTCTCCAGGGTTCCCAGACACTCTGTACTGTCAAACAGAGGTAGTTATGACACCTAGGTCAGCTGCTGGCAATGGCTGGTTCACAACAGATTCCCTCTCTTAGGAGACTTTTTTCTCAGGGTGTGCTGTCCCTCTAGTCCTGAGCCAAGAGATAATGTGCATGTACATACACATACATTGCACATGCATTTTGGGCCTCAGCTCTTGGTCATTTTTGTGCAGTAGACAGTTTTTACAGACTGATAATTATTAAGTGTTAGATAAATAAGGAATATGAGTTTTATTTATATGAAGAACCATGACAAACATTTTGGCAACACCCTTTTGACTGCTGTTTCTTATGTTGTGAAAATGTGCCAGTGTTACTTTTGATGGATGTTATGTTTTTCAGAAATGTGCCCTTTCTTCAAATGATTTTATATTTTTCTGTTCACAGGTCTTGTTTCTTTCTCTTTTGCTGTCTATTAGAGTAAATACATTCAGTACAAAAAGATAAATTGAACACTGGGAAATGTTATAAGTTGGCAATGTTATATGGGCAATATTTTGCCATTTATCAGTGAGACAAGAGATTGTCTTTCTTAAAAGTATAAAAGAAAATTATTGATTTGAAAAATGAAACTTCAGTCATCCTTTACTGCTTTAGTTATGCAGTGATCCAAAGTCCTCTATTGGATTAAAAATGGCTAAAAGGTTCCCTCTATTTGTCAGATCTTTTGGTATTTGTTGGGTTTTAT
>VZTT01026478.1:3911-15454 GCA_013400855.1 Buphagus erythrorhynchus | reverse complement strand
TTCAGACCACTCATAGACCTGTGCTGTCTTAAACTTTTGTGAAATCTACTGAAGAACCTACTTCACATCTGTTTGATTCTGAAACACAAAGAGTTAAAGATCTACCATATTTTAAAAAACGTGGAGGCAGAAGTTACTCTTTCACCTTTGGGACCTTAGAAGAGAAGCTCTGCAGTTTTTTGAGTCCTGTTAAGCACTGTCTGTTAGGAAATATTTTGAGGGTCAAAATTCACACACTTAAAAATTCAAGCATGTTGTTGTTCCCCATTCATGTAGCTATGGTAATTAAAGTGTGACTAAAGAGAGGAGAGTAATTTACCCCAGTCCTCATCCCTTATCTCAAGTATTGAACACAAAGTCAAGGACTAGTTGTTATTGAAAACATGCTGTGCTAACCATAATAAATCCCTTCATGTTCTGCTTTTCCACTGACTTTACCAAAATTTGTTTTCCAGAGGATAATTTTTTTAAAAGTCAATATTCGTTCACTTGTTTGTAAGAGTCCATTCATAATGGCTATTCTAGACCTGAGGGAGTGTCTGTTGTTAAGTTTCCATAAATGCAGCATAAAAATATGTAAGTGATGTTTCCTGACACACCAATGTATGTTGTCTTTTCAATTACATGCAGCTTGAGAGCCTTGCAGCTCAGCCATCAGGCACTCAGAAAACCACAGTTCATATAAAGTTCATGCTTTCTAACTCCTCAAAAGCCTCAAACTACCAAAGTAAAATAAAACAAACTCAGATATGGCCATACATTACTAAATAACCACATGATACTGTCAACATGCTCCTGTCTTTTTTTTTTTTTTTTTCCATTTATGACCCTTTGCTTGCCCTGGCTTGTTGCATTTTGAAGTGCAAGTTCTTTAGGGGAGAAAAAAAACATTACTTAGCTTGCCAGCTCCAGTGCCCAGCTTCCCTGGTAAGCATCCAAATGTAATTAAAAGTAAAATAAAAAACAATTAAAATCACTGCTTGTATGACCTTCAATTATGCTTCTATGATTTTTTCAAATTAGATGTGGAAGATTTTCAGCACTTTTTACAAAATGAAAGGATGTTAGTTTGCAAGTGTTACTTAGTGAAGGACAATATTCCAGTGAAAGCAGATAGTCTACAGCTTTCTTTCTATGTCAAGAAAGCATTTTCATCTTGTGTAGTCTTTGCCACAAGCTGCATATGTAAAATATCATGTTACCCTTCTATTCCAAGGATTTTACCTCCTGCAGCACATATAGCTGAGATTTCTGGAAAAAATGCTATAGCCATTAACATAAGCAAGCTAGTTCATAGTAGAAGTGAGTAATACATCCTTCCCACTATTTTATTTAAGAATTTTAATATTTAAAAAGCTACTGAAATTAGAACAGGACAAACAGCAAAATAGGACTTTCATGTTTCAAAATTTTTAGTTACAAATAAACCTAAGTATCTCCCACGTGGCATATCCTGGTTCTCAGAAAGATTACTTGGCAAAGGCTCTAGAAGCCAAAAAAGCAGCCTGGTAGACTGCCTGAAAAGAAGAAAGATGGTCAGACTGCCAGGAAACCTTTCTGGACTGTGGCTTCTAGGACTTCCTTGGTCAGCTGTGCCAAACAGTGAAAAGGAAATTTGTCAACTTGTTCCCATTCCATAGTCCCCTTATATAATATCAACTTTTAAAAAGGACAGACAATTCCCATAAAGGATCTTTTTCACATATAAAACATTATATTTTCTGTGAAATGGTAGATTTGCATAGGTGAAATTCTTTACATTCCTGCACAGTGATTGAATGATGAAGTTCATATCATCCTTTGTGCTAGATAGATGATTTCTGCTTCCAAAAAGCAGTCAAAAGCATGCATGGCTCACAAATTTGAATTTTAAGCAAATGTTGTATACTGCTTCATGGTAACTTTTCACAGATATTAGCAGCACAATTTGAAATGAAAGTCAATACATAAATGTAGTCTAAATCACAGAGCAATAACATTTCTTTTTGAAGGCTGGCATAAGGAAAAAAATGATGAATAAAAATCAATTGTTAATTTCTGTCAGATTTCACACACCCACCAAGAAGAAACCATTAAACATATCAGCAAGACTGTATTTATCTCAATAAATTTAATTAATTTACTTAATCAACCATGATATCTCACTGATCTCCCTCTATGAAATTCCTCTTTTACCAATAATTCCAGACTTTATTTTATACTCCTGATAGCATTTAGTCACATCATTATAGCATACCCATCTAAATCAATCATTTACTGAGTTAAAAAAAGGTACAGATATTTTGAAGTGAGTAATGTTCCTCTGCTCAAAAGAGGAATTATAAATTCTGATAATAAACTGATTTGCCTCATCTTCATGTATGGTATTTCTCATCTCTGTTTTCAATATTTTCCACGTATCTAGACAGACAAAATTGACAAAATTGTTGCTCTATACAATAGAGACTTTTAAAGTCATTTACCATTTCACAGTAAAGCCTTGTTCCAAACCTCAGGCAAGAGGTATGCATAATAGTCCATATTTTTTGCTAACAAAAATTCTTGTAGCTAGAGCAAAATAAATCTGCCAGGGAAAGGGATTTTACAAGTGGTGACCCACATCACAAACCTATGTGTTCAGTATTCCATCTTTCAGCAGGCTTGGAACAGAATGACATATAAATCAGATGTCCTGTGAGACTTCAATTAGTGCAGTCGAAATATTAGTCACAGACAGTTTCTGTCTCAAAGGCAAGTTTTCCCAAATCACATCTTCTTTCAGGATGAGTTTACATTTCTAAGAAATCATATGTGTGGTAGGTGAACATAATAGACTGCTTGATTAACCATAGTGCATGCTTTTTTGTCTAGTCAGGTTTGAAAAGTTTAGGAGTCACTGTATGGGCTTCTCAGATATGCCATATCTCAGTGTCTGATTTCTACTGACCTAACTGATCTTTTAAAATTTAAAATGGTTTATTGCTAAATCTCTTGATTTTTTTACAGTGTGAGCATTCTAAATTCATATGACTGTGTAGTTTATTTCCAGAGATTCATTAAACCATAAACATAATCAGTTTTATTTAGGTTTTATTTTCAAAAATCAGATGGACACATCTCAACAGTTATTTCAAAGATTGCCAAAGTGTATGTGGAGGAGAGCACATGTTAAAACCAAAGCAGATTCTTTGCTGGAAAAATGTTTACAATTTCCTTCTTAACAGCACCTAGAACTGGGAGGTTGAAATCATCAACACACAACTTCAATGCTATGTATCACCATTGCTATAACACACCCCGCTTATGTTGCTTAAAGATTAGAATGAAAACAATCAAACAAACTGGTTCTATGTAGCTCTTAAAAGCTTTTGCCGTCACATGTCTTTTCATGCCATAACAAAATCTTTTTTTGGTTGCTACCAACAAGTAACCTCCTATTCAAATGAAGAATTGGAAGCATATTAATGTCAGAGACTGAAAGAAATTAAACAGGTATTGCAGGAAGAAACAGCATTTAATGACGACACAATAATTGATTATTTGCATGAATATTAATGAACAATAATGTACATCATAGACAGGGCATACACAGAGTAAAGAAAATTCATTTCTGGATTATGAAAAAATATGCATAATTTTCCCAAAAGTTGATGTAGTTAGTTAATAATTGACTGGATAGCCAATCTCATAGTATAATTACCTCTAGCTAAATTTTTTCCAAGATAATTGTCTTGACAGTCAGTTTCATAATCTCTTATTTCAAAATTGAAATGGAACATACTTGACTGACCAAGTCATTATCAAAAATTATGCCATTGTTTAAAATGTTGAGTGAACCAGAAGCTATGAATTAGCAAAAGGCTTTTACTCTCCTAAAAATTATAAGTTTCAGTACTAGCCAAACACCAAATTCATCATGTGAAAAACGTTTAAAAAGATGATTTATATAGTTTCAAGTTTACTAAGAAAAGCTCCTAAATTAGATGTATCAAAAGGACCGATCAAAACTCTAAAACTACAAAATGCACTCATCCAAATAAAGACATTAGGAAAGACTGAAGAAAAAACATCCGCTGTCAATAATTAGAGACATAAAATTGCTTTTTGAGGTTTTGCTTTGCCAGTTTATGAAACTGAGCATGCTAGGAAGCATTTAGGTCATCACATTTATGGACAGGATCTTAGACATTTGAACTGTTGTCTAGGGCACCGTTAAAGTCTACACAGTCAGAGCATCTGCTCGCTGACCTACTTCTGCTATTATGACTGCAAAATGCAAAAAAGATCCTCCAACACACAAAAATGAAATTCAGAAATTTTTAGCTAGGAAGAAAAATGTCCAAAGGCTAACATCTGGATAAATGACAAGGCTTTTCAGGGAAAAATTTGTATGGATGTTTTTGGTTGGCTTTGTTGTTGTTGTTTTTGCATTTGGGGTTTTTTAGTTGATTTTTTTTCTAAGAATTCTCCAGAAAAACAAGAAGTCTATACTAATTGTCCTCTTCAGTATCATATCTTGTGCAAGATGGTGACATGCTAGTATCTCACTACAAGAAAGCATGTGCAGTGATCTCTTTTTGGCAGCATTTACTGCTCTATTTTCGAATGAAGCAGCTTTTCTCTCTTTCATTAGGAACATGCCTGTACTCAGGTTAATAATGTTAGGAATGCTACTGGTAGAAAGTTGTTCTAGTTGAGCAACTTAGTCATCACACATCAGAATACTCAAATTGCAGCTTGAAACAGCTGCTCACCTCTTCCACAAGGCTGTTGCTACCATGGAAGTGTCTCTTCTCCTGGTTCTCTGGCTAGTAGATATTTACAGGATTGATATGAAGAAAAATGTAATAAATCAGGACTCCATGTACCTACAAATGAACAAACACCTCTTCAGTAAATAAAAGTTCTGATTCAGGGCTTCCCACATATGTTTTTCCCTGAAGCAATGTTCTCTCTTACAACAGGTACAATGTTGACCAGTGCAATTCACTGACAAAAGGAAACAAGGAAGAAACATGTTCAGTCAACTTTTTGACTGATAGGAAATGGTAACTTAGATAGTAGAAATCTAGCCCAGATGTGGACAGTCACTGGGTTTATTTCTCTAAACATATAAATGTTTGTTGTGGCACAGAAAAGGAGGGATAAGCTTGTGTTTACATTAAGTAGTGACCTTAACTGTTACAGCATCCTGCTGTATGAAACTGAACTTCCGAAATAAAACTGATCTAACCTAAATATTTATTCAAGAAAAAAATATTTTTTCACAGGCATATTAAATATATTGCATATCTCTACATCTATTTTTATATTTTAAATCTTTATTTGATTATTCAGTTACTTTTTCATCACTTACATGCAACTCACATGCATTTACATTTTGGGCAAACATTCTGTCAAGTTTCTCATATTATAGTGGGTTAGTGTGCTGAGAAACTTGAAGTACAGATGTTAATTTACTTCCTTAGACAACAAAAGATACAGTGCTATAAATCAGTAATATTGGATATATTCTATATCCTGACCTACTGAAAATGAGAAGCAGTTAGGAAATTGTTTTTATTTATATGTTTACTTCTACCTCTGCACAGTCATTTTAACCCACCAAAATGAGGTCAGAATTTGAACTTACTGTGCTCTTTGCCATTTAGTTTATAGATGTGATTTGAATTCCAGATACTTCAATACAAACAAACCAGCAGGTGAAGACTTGTCTTATGATATAAAATAAACACTGTTGAAATGAGAATTTACCAATTACTGCAGAATGGAGCAATAAATATTATCTGGATTAAGAATAGCACCTGAATCATCTACTGAATTACAACTGAGTCAAAGTGAGAAAAAGCCTGGTAAAAAAATTAGTTTCCTTCAGACTGATTATTCAATACAAAAACACCCATGTACAATCGCAGGTCTTTTCTAAACCACCCAAGCATCAATACATAACACAGACAGGTAAAGGAAATATAAAATTACATATAGATTTGTTAAAAAAAACTAAGAAGCTGCACTTACTAGCATAGTTCTCTTCATAATCACTGGATACACAAGAGCACACTTCTAAACTCACCAGTGCACGTTGCCTCCCTTTCCATCAGTAAGCAAAATTACTAAAGTAAGAATCATATGATGGCATGAACTGGAAGGGACCTTAAAGATCACCTATTTCCAATCCCCTTTCCATGCACAGGGACACCTTCCACTAGACCAGGTTGGTCAAAACTCTATCCAACCTTGAATACTCCCAGGGATGGAACATCCACAACTTACCTGGGCAACCTGTTCCAGTGCCTCACCATCCTCACACTAAAGAATTTTTTTCCTTCTAATAAAACCTTTTGTCTTTCAGTTTGAAACCATTCCCCTTTGTCCTTTCATTACATGCCCTTATAAAAAATCTCTCTTCATCTTTTTTGTAGGTTTCCTTCAAGTACTGGAAGGCCACAATTAGGTCATCCACAAGCCTTCTCATTTCCAGGCTGAACAATCTCAGCTCTCTCAGCTTTTCCTTACAGGAGAGATTTTCCAACCATCTAATCATCTTGGTGGCCTCCTCTGGACTTGTTCCAACAGGTCCTGTGCTGGGGCCCCAATAGCTGGATGCAGCACTGCAGGTGGGGTCTCACCAGAGCAGAACAGAGGGGCAGAATCCCCTCCCTCCCCTGCTGCCCACACTGCTTTGGATGCAGCCCAGGACACGTTTGGTTTCTGGGCTGGGAGTGCACATTGCTGGGTCATGTCCAGCCTCTCATCCACCAACACCCCCAAATCCTTCTCAGCAGGGCTTTTCTTGATTTGTTCATTCTCCAGATTGGGCTGGTACTGGGGGCTGCCCCAACCCAAGTGCTGCTCCTTGCATTTGGCCTTGTTAAACTTCATGGAATTCCCATGGGCCCACTTCCTGAGCTTGTTCATCTCCCTCTGGACGCCTCAGGTGCATCAACTGAATCACTCAGCTTGGTGTCATCTTAAACTTGCTGAGGCTGAACTTGATCACTTTGTCATTGCTCATGTCATTAATAAAGATATTAAATAATATTGGTTCTAATACAGAACCCTGAGGGACACCACTTGTCACTGATATTCACTGAGACTTTGAGCCATTGACCACTATCCTCTGGATGCGACCATCCAACCAATTCCATATCCACCAAACAGAGCATCCATCAAATTCATCTCCAATTTGGAGAAGAGGTTATTCTGGGGGTTCATGTCAAAGGCTTTACACATAAATGACTTTAATAGTCCTTCCCATGTCCACTGATGTAGTCACTCTGCCATAGATGGCCACTAGGTTTCTTACCTGCCCTTGGATAGGCCATGCCAACTGTCTCAAATCAACCCTGTTCTCCATGTGCCTTAGCATATGAGCTAGGAGGATCTATTGCATGATAATCCAAAGCACGGAGAGGAGGATGACAGGTTGGAGGTTCCCAGGGTCCTTCTTTCTACTCTTTTCAGAGATGGGTTTACAATGTTTACCTTTGTCCAGTCACCTGGGACTTCATCTGACTGCCACCATTTTTAAAATATCATGGAGAGTGGCTTGACAACTACATGTGCCAGTTCCCTCAGGGCTCTGGGATGCATCTCATTAAATCACATAGACTGATCCTTACCTAGAGTGGGAGAGACTTTGCTGCTTCTGCCCCCATCGTGCTGTCCATCCACACAAGAGGTGTGAGAAGAGAGGTTGCCATTGAAGACTGAGTCAAAGAAGTTGAGTACCTCAGCCTTCTCCTCACTCATTGTTACCAGTTTGCCAGCATTTTTTATTGGAGAGATATTCTTTTGACTTTCCTTTTCTGGTTAATGTACCTGTACCTTCATGTTATTCTTTGCAACACTTGTTAGGTTCAGTTCTAGCTTCAACTTCGCCCTTCCTTACTCCATGCCTACATATCCAAACTTCATCTCTGTACTCTTCCCAGGTTACTGCCCTTGTTTCCATTGTCTGTGCATTTGCTTTTTCCTTTCAGTTTAATCAGCAGTTTACTACTCACCCATACCAGGTCTTTCCTTCATTGCCCAATTTCTATTTCTTGTTCCTGGGGATTGATAGGTTTTGCACTATATGGAAGACTTCCTTAAAGATCTGCCATGTCTGTTATGCTCTCTTGTCCCTGAGGGTCATCTCCCAGGGATCCTATTGACTATCTCAATGAAGAGCTGTCAGTTTGCTTTCCTAAAGTTCAGGGACCTAACGTGACACCATATGCAATCCATATCCTTTAGGACTGCAAACTCCACCAATACATGATCATTGCCACTGAGGATGCCCCAGTCTTGAAGTCTCTGATTAGCTTGGGAAATATTTCCTTAAAATTAAACAAGTGCAGATAATGAAAGTTGCTGTGATGGAATAAGTACTAACATCCAAATTTTAAATATAACATAGGTATTCTAAAATCCATGTCTTTGTCAAATGTACTTCCTCCTCAGCCCTCTCATAATGATTCACAGAAATACATTATACAGAAAACTTCTGTGCAGCTCCCACCTCTATAAAATATTCAGCTGATACAGTACACAATTAGTGTTGAACCTCCTTATTATAAGGTGGATACATTTTTTTTCTTCTTGTAATCAACTCTGGAAGCAGATAATGAGGTCAACTATGTGGCTCATGTTATTATTGCCAAGCCATTTAAGTTCCAGACAAGGTACTTGCATTTCTCAACACCCTCAAGAAATACACAGCCCCTAGGATAGTAAAAAAAATTAATTTGTTTTGCAAGGATGATTTTGTTCAGAATATTTCTACAGCATCAAACATCAAGTTAGACATTTTAAACTGTTCCTCCTCCCATTTGTTAAATCAGACCACACTTTGGTGGAGGCTGTTTTATGGTGGGAATGAAGAAGGTGCCTCTGTTGCAGAAGTGCCACTAGTGCTGCATAAATGGCAAGACACAGCTGAGACTTTGATTTTGTGCCTTGTGCTGTACCCAGTAGGAAGTTCAGAGACATGCTCCTAATGGGGCACCACAGCTCCATGATGCCCTTTTTGCAAGGGGTTTGTAAAACGAGGCAGTCTCAGTCTGAGACGTTTCTCCTGAGAAACTTCATTTAATGGAATGGTTGCATGAAGAACCCACCAGAGGAGGCAACTCGTCTGTCTGGTTGCATGGTCTCATGCCCATCTCACAAATGTGGGAGTTTCCTCATTAGCTCACCTTTATTGGGGTGAGGCTATAGCCTGAACTAAGCTCAAGCACAGAGATAACTCTTCCAAAATAGCTATGATAAAAGGTCATCCTTAAACTTATTCTAATTTACCCTGGCACTAACAATCCATGTCTCATTAGTGTCAGGCATATTTAGTCAGAAGTGTCAAATTGTCACAAGCATTCCTTAGTAAACTCTTACTGCCCCTGCTGAGTAGCTGTAAATCCAGGCTCATATAGCAGCAACAACTACTAAGTGTTTCTGTTGGTGAAAATACTGCATGCCAGTCACTGGTAATTATTATTGCAGAGATAAGTTTTTTGTCCCCTAGCACAGCTGCCAATGCTGATGTATTGCCTTTTCTTTCCTTCTTATTGTATATAATTTTAAAGCATACAAAACTGCAGATGACCTAACAGAAGCTGTTTACCTGCAGATGTTGCTTCACTTAGAAAGCAAACCTTCTGAAGTATTACAGAGGGCCAAATCCCTGTGGAACATCTTCTGCTCTTTCTGAGCCAAACCTGGGTTGAATTACGTCAGAAATAAATAAATATGCGTTGCTTAATACAAACTCTCTTAGAAAAGAAGGCTTCTTTGATGCAAGTGCTGGAAACATAAATAAGACAAACTACAAAGACAACACTGCAAAAGAGCTCATGGGCAAATTGCTTTTAGCTCTGCCTCAGAGGTCTGGTGACAGGGTTTTGGTTATGAGCATAAACAAAACTTTTCACAAGTGGTCAGTAAAAGCTCTACTTGGAATTCCCTGCCACTGAGACTCTGAGTTTCAGTTTACTGAAACTGTAAATACTGACCCCTCTATATAGGGTTAGTAGGAGATAGACATTAAAGGCAAGGAATGGGATAAAAAGCCAAGTGCTTTAGAAATGGATAAATTCCTGGTCTGGAAGCACCATGAAGGCATACAGGAAGAGACAAACCAACAGCTTGCAGCATGTCCATGAATCTGACTTTTTCTTTGCAGTAGGCATAAGCAGCTTATTTTCCACTAAAATAAAAATAAATTTGCTTAACCTCTGCCCAATAAGTGTGTTTGGAAAGTTATTATGCAAGAAAAAAAGTTAGTAAAAGAATCACACCCAAGCTAAAACTAGCATAATTATTTCAGTGGCTCCACAGTATAACAGTGATTAGCACAGAAAAGTACATGCAGAATTGTCTCACATATCTCCATTTTCAAATTCTGTGACTGAAATAAGGTCTGAGCTATTCAGCAAACAAAAACAAATTGTGCCTACTGATTTGCTGAGTACTTATTACAGCGCCCTGAGCAAAAAATAGTAATTATAGCAACATAGACAGAAATCTTACAAGAGTTTGGCAAAAGAGGATTCCATAAGCAACTTAATTCTAGTATTCCTTTATGCTTAACGTTTTTTTCAAAGTTATTTTATGTCAGGAGATTTCCAGCTTTAGTGGTAAGCAAACTAAAGGAGGAAAGCTTCACCACATTTTCATACCAAGTACCCGAGACTAATGAAGACACAATCATTGAAAGAGACAGGGTGACCCAGGAGCCAAAGGAGACACTTGCAGATAGGGCTCTCACCAACAGGGCACAATCCCACACCAGATCACAGTAGCAAGGTGTATCTGCACTCCTGGATATGTTCCCAAAGGAACACTCCAGCCAGTCCCAGGGGCTGTGCAACAGAGTCCAGACAGGAATAGCAGTACACATGGACAAAGAGAGGACTGGAGAAAAGCCACCTACCATGTACATCCGAGGTTCACTGAGGAGTCAGAGCTGGAGACAAGGCTGTATCACAGATCCAAGAGCTTTCAAGAGACAAGGCCACCCTCCAAACAGGTTCAAGGCCTAGAGAGGAGACAAAACTGCTACACTACATAGATTTGAAGTTTGTCTAGGAGACTCAGTGAGGGAAGTCTGAGTCCAAAGAAAGCTCATATAAGGCCCAGCTATCTTGGTCTGAGTTCAAAGGGATCCATGGGCAGGGCAGGGGGCACATAAATCCATTAGGGAAAAAAAGGCATCACATCTGGCAGGGATTATGAGCAGTCAGAATCTTCAAGACCAGCTCTTTTCTTTTCAGCCAACCAAGAGTTAATGATTGTAATGGATAATGGGATAAGGTTTTTCTCCTGGTTAAATGTGCAGCTATAGTTATGGTCAGAGCAGCTTTTATATGTGCACAAGAAAATTGCACTAGTATGAGAATAATATGGCACAATCGGGGTGGATTTTTATCAAAGTGCCAAGAGGCACATCCTTTATCCCAGGCACCTGCTGGTTCCTTTTCCTGCCTTTTTAGCACACTGACTGGTGAAAGCACAGCAAGCACTGTGGCTGCTCTATAGCTGTGTGCAAGATGGCTAGCAGCTAACAGAGTTAAAAGTCTGTTCAGTTC
>VZTT01026477.1:0-14296 GCA_013400855.1 Buphagus erythrorhynchus | reverse complement strand
AAGACGTTGATATAAACGTGAAATGAGGGGTGTTGATCTTTACCCCACGTTCCGTGTCCCGGGGAATAACGGAGCGCGGCGGGAGCGGCCGCCAGGGGGCGCCCGAGCCGCGGCGTGAGGGGCCGTGAGGGGCCCGTGATGGCGGCGGCGCCGCGCCGGGACCGCCAAACGCTCCGGCCGCCACAGTCGGCTGGGAAGGGAAGAGATGCGAACATACTGATCTGGTCACCCTCGACTTGTGAGGTGTTTCTGTTTTATTCTGAACTTACTTTGCCCGTGCACTTATTTTACCCTTCCTGCCTGCCTGTAACTCTTATGGGCCATTAATAGATGAGAAGGTTTTTTTTTTGTTTTTTTTTTTTTTTTTTTTTTTTTTTTTTTTTTTTTTTTTGTTTTGTTTTTTTTTTGTTTTTGTTTTTGTTTTTGTTTTTTTTTGTGGCTGTTTTTGTTTGCACAGGCGTTTCTTCTGGTTTCCAGGTAATCTCTCAGCCCCGTTCCCGTAGGTGACACGTTCTGGTGTCACAAATCAGACTGTATGCTGTTGTAGCAAGGCCCGGTGTCAAGCAGCAGGAGGAAGTTAACCGATACCCAAAATTTATATAACGTAGGCTTGAAATGAGCTGTGTGAATTGGGTAGTGCCTGGTGAAACAGGTGTGAGGAAGCCTTCATCCTGGGGAACAGTTGGCATCAGTGGGATTGGGCTGGAAAATGGATCCAAATCCTTGGATTTATATTTTCTGACTGATTACCAAATTTCACACTTCACTCATTACATCTCAAGATGGTTTTTTTCCTCTTGTTCCTCGAGGAGTTACGAGGTTGGTGCCCCAAGTTCCCCTCAGTGTTGCTGCCGTGCTGTTTGGTGGGCACAGACTTCACCTTTTTGCCAGTTTTTTGTAAAAATTGCAGCAAATTTGCAGGCTCTGGGGACTTTGAGACTGGTACTGCTCTGTCAGGTTTTTCAACACCGCACCTGGATCCACAAATGTGTGAAGGAAAGAAGAGAGACCTTCCAGTGACTTGTCTGCATCCATTTTTTTTTTCCTTGGAATCAGATCATGGGATGAGGAGCTGCAGTCCAGGGTATGGAATTTAAGAAGTGCTGCAGTGAGCACAGAGGAATCGAATGATGTAATGCCAGTAAAAGTTCCAGGGAGGTTTTGATTTTAGCTCTGGTGTGTCATTCAGTAGGTGACTCGTAGAAAACCATAATCTCTTGCAGAACTTTTTGTGTGACTTTTAATTTTATAGCGGTTGTTTTATGGCACTTCCTTTAAGTCTTTATGTGAAGTGTATGCAGTAGGGCAGGTTACTTAAAACCTAGAGCAGAGCTGCTGATTTTATGCAATAGGTGACAGCTGTTGAATTTTTTTGTGAGTACAATAAATGCAAGACCTTCTTCAACATAGACAAGTTCTTCATTAAATGGCAACAAGAACGTTGATAAATCTTAGCAAAATGCAAAAGAATTCAGGTTTTCAGTAGTGACAATTCAGAATTAGTCCAGTAAAGTCATGTTCTGTAATGCAAATTCTAATTGAAATCCTGGGGCAGGAAACAAGGTGGTTGTTTGGGGGTAAATTGCCCTTTTTAAAAATTTTACAGTAGAGGTGAGAGGCAGAACCAGTCTGACAGACTCACATGTGTTGTGCTTGGGGGATAAAGTGTTAGAAACACATTTGTGGAGTGTCTGGCGAGCAAGAAGGAATTGTTTTTCCTTAGAAACAGAAACGACAAATTGTGGAAGAAGGAGGAAGTTTGAAAATCCCTAATTTTTCAAATCTCTCCTTCTCTCAGTAAAGGGAAAGCAGAACAGAGATAAGCCATAAACAAGTGTCATGCTGCAGTTCCTGGCAGAGCTGGTGGCAGAAGCTGAAAGGAGCAGTGACAATTTCTGCAATTCTTTTTGAGCCAAGTGAGCTGAACTGATGGCACAGCACGGCTGCTAGCAGGGCTCTTCTGTCATGGGCTGTGTCCAGAGGGGAGGGTTTAAACACAACTAAAATGAAACAAATACTGCTTGGTGCTACCTGTTAGAGTGAGGATTCTTTAGCAGCTGCAAAACGATGCTGCAGAGGAACTGACCACAAGGTCAGCTGAGGGCCAGGAAGGGCTTCAGCAGAGCATGACCTCCACAAAGTGCCAGTTTATATTTGCTTTATTAAGCCAGAACCTTTTTCTTCCTCATGTCTGCTTTATTTCTAAGTGCTCTGTGTAAACCCAGCCTCGTTTGCTGCATTTCAGGGGATGCTCTTCCTTGCCCAGCATATCTTTGTCTCCCTTCCTACTGCTGTGCTCTTTGTTACACTTATATGATTATGGTTTGATCATTTAATCTGACTTCTTAATTTTTTACTGACAAATCTTAAAAGCCCATTCATCTTGTCTGCTGCTTTATGCTGGGTTCTGTACAGCTTCTCCAGCAAGCCTTCACAAGCAGAGGGCAACATGAAATGTCTAAAGCTCGATTTTTTTTTTTTTTTTTAGTTATCCTCAATACTTCTTCCCTTGGCCATTGGTTTTAACTGCTCTTTAAATTTGCTCGCAAAAAAAATGGTTTTGCTGGCTTAATACTGATGAATGGAAGATTAAGAGTTCACCCACATGATGTGTTGTCTGAAGACAGAAAGGGAAGGGAAAATGCCCTTTCTGTACCTTCATTCTGTTCTGGGTGTGTTTAGGAACATTTATTAAAGAGAAGATCCCGCTTTGCCCCCTCATAATGAAGAGATGCTTTTGTCTGAGCTATCAAACGTTTAAAACTGGTGTAATAAACATAATCCTTTTGTAACCACCTCTGTTGTGTAACAAACACATCTTCAACATCAAAGTTGATTATTAGCATAGCTGGTTCCTCAAAAGCCATTTCGGAAGCGCATTGCAAATCGTTGCCTTTCAGCTAATCCGTATGCATATGCAAATCCCATTGAGCTGTTTGCTTGGCCTGGATTAGCATCGTGTATTCAGCCTTTAAAAGCCTCCCTGGATGCCTGGGGGTGCTGAGTGCAGCAAGGCACAGTGGTGGCATTAGCCTCGGAATTCCTGCACCAGCAAACTCCCAGCACAGCTGCCGAGTTTATGAGATGCGTTTTTCCTTCCTCCTTCTCCAGAAAGTAGAGAATCTTTAATTGTGTATAATGAATTTTGAAATTGAGGTTAGGTCTGATGGGGTGGTGCTGCACAAGGCCACTCATGCCCACCAAAGCTGGAACTTCCGCCCCTTCCTGTGGAAGAAAAGCATTTGCACCGATCCTGGTGTGTGATTTTCATCAAATGTCAGTGCAAAGTGAATTTTATCTGTGAGCTCCTCCTTTTATTTCAGTTTCTGTTGTTGACCAGTCTTAAACATCGAGACTCGTTCTCTGCATCAAACTCTTTATTTTCCTTAGTTATTGGAGTTGTGTGTGAGCCAGAAGCAGCAGTGTCAGGTCCTGCCTACTGCAGGATCTGGTCAATATTTTGTGGAAAAGAGAGAATCCAGTGCAACATCATATTGTACAGCTCAAGAGATGAGTCTGGAGAACACAGAGCTACTTTTGAACAGCCTCTCTTTCTAGGTTTTGGTTATTTCTTTAGCTGGGTCTTTCCAGTCTGAGATCTGTGTGGACTTGTTTCAGCAATGCATGCTACATTTTGGTTAGGAAGTAAGCTAAAATCAGGAAGGAAAATTAACTGGCAGATGCATGGGACTGCATGGGCTGCCTCAGTTATGAAAATTATCCCAATTATTAAATGTGAGCACAGGGGCTCCATTGGTTTTATTTAAGGAGTTGGGAAAAGTGGGGGATGTGGCACTTGGGGATGTGGTTAGTGGTGGCCTTGGCAGTGCTGGGGTAATGCTTGGAAAAAAAAAAGGTTGTTGGTTTTTTTTCTGGTTATAGCTCTGGACTGAAAGTTTCCTGCAACTTTTAAAGCTTCAAATTAGATTTTGGAATAAATTTTAACTGTGATAGAAGACATTTTTTGGAACATATTTGTCATCTGTGACAAGTGCACTCCCTCAGCAACCTCTGTGGAGTGCTGGCTTATCACCTTTAGTTCAAGAATTATTATAAAAGCTGGTACATGACTAAAAATTGAATAGTTTTGTTAATAAATGTGTGAATGTGTGTTCCTTTTAGTTTCAGCACAAGTTCCTGCTGTGTAAGGTAACTTCTGTACTTTCTCACCTTTGAAAAGGCTGAAGGTGGCTTTCAGAGCTACAGAACCAATTTTAAATTAAGGCAGAGGTTT
Source organism: Buphagus erythrorhynchus (assembly GCA_013400855.1). NCBI lineage: Eukaryota > Metazoa > Chordata > Aves > Passeriformes > Sturnidae > Buphagus > Buphagus erythrorhynchus. The sequence goes on along the minus strand of VZTT01026477.1, from coordinate 10,062 downwards.
GTTTTTCTTCAAGCTCTGTCTGCACTTAATGAAGGAACGTTATTGGCAGATGCTGAAGAAATATATTTTTCCATGGAAAATTGGATTTGGGGCATAAAACTTGTTAATGTTAATAAAGACAGGTCATTACTGGTCTCAAGTCAGATATGCAAACTCGGGGAGATGGAGTGCTGCTAGTGGCACTTGTGCTGCTGCTACTTGTGTGTGAAAAAAGCCCTCGTGAGGAGTAAATCAGCCGGAGTTGAGTGCACGTCCCATCGCCTCCCTCCCATCATTTATGCCCCTCCTGATGCCTGATGCACTCGCTTGTGTCTTAGGCCTGGTAATTTACAGTCTCCCAGAAAGGTACGGTTAGATTTAAGCTGTGCAATAGTGTAACTAATGAGAAATAGAGAGGAATTTATAGCACTCGGTGATTGATCGGCCAAGTACCTAGACATTAATTGAAATCTGAGGACTCCCAGCTGTCTTTCAGTTTAAAAAAAATTAAAAGGAGGAAAAAAAGTGGTTTTGGACAAGTGAAACTACAGCTCTGTAGCATTTGTGGAGAACATGGTTGGGGTGAAAAGGTGGAGTTCCCTAAAGAATGAAAGGGCTATTTCCTAATCACCTGCAGGTACTGGTTGGTCTGCACCCATGGCAGTATCACTCAGCTTCTGCTTTTACAATCCCAGTGTGACTTCAGTTGGCTTTCCTGGGATTTTGGCCCGAGTTCCATCTGGAAACTTGGCTGTAGAGTCAGCACTCTGCCTGTTCAGCAGAGGCACTCAGGCCTAACTGTTGTGTGACAAATTGTCTGGATAAATACTTGGTGTTAATCTCTCGCTTAATAATGCTGTTTAACCGGTCATCTCCACGGAGAGCACACAGCCTTCTCCTCTGCTGTCAGCCTCTAAATGCACCATTCTTGCTGGAGCTTAGTCTTGTGAAAATGTCTGAATTTTCCCATTAAGTGCTTAAAAAGTAATAAAACTAAAGCCATTAGCCTTCACTCGTCAGATCTGTATCAAGAGAAATATTCTTGGGCGCCATAAATCTGATCAAGTGTTCGACATTTATATCATTCGACTTCATTCTCTGGAAATGGACCTTTGAAGGTAAATTGCATTAAGTAGGGCAGTTTAAATTTTTAATACAATCTTATTGTAACTGTTAGCAAATGATTAAAGTGCAAAGGGGGGGCTTATGTGTTTTGGGAGATTTATGTGAAATGCTCTATGATGCTTCTGCTCTGGCAGGGAACTGCTTTTGTGACAGCTGGATGTGCATAAACTCACAAACCCAAAGGATTTTTAAGCTGTAGTGGTGGAGGAGATGATTTCCTATCTGCTGCTGGATTTCTGGAGGGTGTTTTAGGAGCGGGATTTATTCTGCCTGCACTGAAGCAATGTTGGCAACACAAAGCTTAACTCTTTTTCCAACAGGCCTCTGTGTGCCTGAGAGGTGGATTTTGATGGCTCGTGGGCTGAGGTGGTTTATTTAATCTTATTTCGGTCCTTGGTGGTTTGTTTAAAGCGAGGTTTTTCTTCAAAGTACGAGAAATTCTCTAGCTTGAGTTTGGTGAACAGCATAGATAAGTTGTACTTTAGAAGCAGTGATGTGTTTATGCACCTTTTTTGGTGTTGGTGTAGTATACCTGATTGCTCTTTTCTGAGGAGAATACTCACATCTTGCAGAATAATATCTGTGAATATTTAATGTGAAAAAAGTGATATTTGTTCAAAGTATTACGTGACTATAACTTTTTTCTTAGATATCCCAGCGATCATGGCTCTTGTTTTGGAAGCAGCTGTGCCTGTCTGGATGTAGGTGTGTGATCTCATGGTGTGGTTACGCCTCTGGCTTCAGACTTTGAGTTGTTAGATAACAATTACTGTGTCATTTTGGCAGTAGAAAAAAGAAAATCATTGATTATTCTGGTCTTTTGGTGACCTTTTTTCTTTAAGTTGAGTTAATAGAACTGTGAGGATGAGGCACTTGATTTAGTAAATGTGATTAGTTTATTTCTTTCTGAAGGGTGGTTGCAGCTGAGATGTGCTAACATAACCAGCAGCTTTCTGTCACTTTGTGTCCTTTTCTGTGCTCTATTAGTGACCTCACCGGGTGTGCATGGATCTTCAGAAGGCAGAAATGTTCTCTATGAAAGCAGTCATTTGGTAGTGTGTGCCCCAAAATGTGCTTTCCCTGAAGCTGCTTCAAAATGGGAGGAGGAAGTTACTAAGATGGTAAAATCCTGAAGCATCATATAAATTTCTGTTACCTAAATCTGTGTTTTGATGTGATTAAAAAGCAATTCTGTGTTTTGACATAGGATTAAATATATACCATGATGTTATCCTTAAGAATGTTATTCTTAAAGGGTAATTAACAACTCATTGCTTCCTTTCTGGATATTTTACAAAACACATAAATATGACAACATTCTTCGAATCTTTTCTGTGACTTTTTTTCTTGTTTCAGCATTTTTTTAACCTTTGCAATTTAAAATCATAACTCTGTGTGGGATATAACAGGATTTATGACTTGATTCTGCCCCTCTTGGAAAGGTCAGCAGAACTCCATGAGGTACTGGTGAGGTCAGTCCATGTGCAGAAGACTTTACCTGTGTGCCTGGCACAACGTTGCCCTTAAATCCTCGAGTCATGTGCTTCTACTTGCAGCACAGTTGAAGCAGTGATGAAAACACAGGTTTATTTTTTAAATTGCTTCAGATGCCAGAATGTTTGTAGTGGATTTATTGGCATATTTGCTTACCTAGTCTTGGAAGGCAGTGATTTGCATGGAAGTTGGCAATAAGTGATGTGCAATGTTAATTAGAGTTACCTGTGGGGGAAGAAAAAATACATGTTGGCATTGATTAAAGATATTTAATACTGAGCCTGATTTACAGCTGTATTTTCATATCTTGTAAGACAAGGTTTAAGAAGCAAAGATTTGTTAACCAAGCACTTTGTCCTGTAAAACTTGCTAATGCTTTTGGTGCCTTGCACTACAGATCTGTATCTTCTTGGTCAATTTTGACTTTTCTTTTTTGGTCATGGAGGTTTCTCCCAGGAAGTTCCACCACAGGCTGTTGGAGCACGGAGGGGGTTTGTGCTCAGTGCAGAACAGGAACTCCTCTGCCCTGGTGTGACTTTACAATGGCACTGCTTCTTCAGGGCAGAGTAACTTCAGACATTTCTGGCTGCATGTGGCCAGGAATGAGCTGGATAAATTGCCATTTCCAAACTCCAACATTAGAATTCTCCAGCACTCATTGCTCTGTTACACCTGACATCTGGGATGCCAAGCTTTCCTTTTAAACAGAGACATACAAAGGTTGTTTGGCTGAGAAAATGGATTGAATTTAAAATAACAGGCACAATGGCCTTAATAGTGGCTACTTACATTAATGTTTCCCATTTGGAAGTGCTTGTGGTTAGGGCTTGCTCTGGTAGTTATTACTGCCTCTCCTGAAATATGTAATTGTGGAATAAATTTACTTTTATTGAACCCTTACTTATCCTGTAAACATGGAATATTAAGCTAAAAGGCAGCTGCTGTAAAAATGTAAGCTGCTATATATATTAACTTCTTCCACTTGTATTTTTTAAGGTAAAAGCAAGTACTTGCTCACACAAAACTCCCAATTTTGCATTGTTTTTCTCCCCCAAGTAGTTAAAACGGGTATTTATTTAAACAAGTGTTTATCCCTGCTGATGTTTTTCACTCAGCCATCAGCATTCCAGCTTCAACTGAAAGCCATTTTCTGTCTGTCCATCAGTGAAGGAAAATTTCCTGCATTCCCATCTTTTGCACCAGTGGCAGGTTTTAACTGAACCTGCTGTTTACTTGTTCTTGGATGTGCAGAGGAGATGGATGGTCTTACACAGGTTTTTATGAGAAACCAGTTTTGATTTAAATTAGTGGTAATTGGAGAAGAGTGTTTGCATCTCCTAAAATATGCGGCACCCCCGTACTGTGATGGCGGAGAAGAGAAATGGCACCAGATGTTACGGGTCTTGTATGCCTGGAGTCGTACCTTTTCATATTCTGAGCTTTCCTTGGTGGAAGCACAGAGCAGAGGAATAACTGTGTTCCCTACCTTTTGGGAATGAAAAGGGATCAGACTGTTGGTACCTTTGGGTGTTTTCCGGGATCCACCTTGGGAGCAGGGAGAGATCAGGTCTCAGCCTAGATGAGGGTTCCCTCAGCTCATCTCTTGGGTGCTGCGGAGTGTTCCCAGCTTTCCGAGATGTGGAGCTGGATGAGTCTCTCACCTCGTGCCCTGAACTTCTCCTAAGGAGTGCTTTCCCCCGGGTCTCTGCCTTTCTCGTCCTTGTGCTTGGCTGGAGCTGCGCTAGCGAGGTCGGGGCGGAGCTGATGTGTGAACAGCCCTCTGCAGCAGGGCACAGCCCTGCCAGGGCAGCTCCTGTGGCACCAGCGTTCCCAGGGGGGATGGATGAGCTCCCCAACGGAGCACCGAGAGGAGTCGGCTCCTCACGGGGCACAGCTCGGGTCCAACCAGGGAATTCAGCCTCGAGAGCAGAGCAGGGGGGCTTTGCTTGGGGAAGTGAGTGTGTGCTCACTTCTTTCCATTAGAAAACGTGGTGGCTTGCACAGAGATCCGCAGAGCCGCAGCCTGGAAACATCCATGTGCAGCTCAGGGCTCCCTGCAAAGCCTGCGGGCAGGGAGGGAGCGGGAGCTGCTGAGGAATGAGTGGGTTTTGACTAACAAAAAGTAGCGTTTGAGATGAAAGTGGCAGGGGGTGGGAAGGTTAATTTTGTTGTGGTGCGCTAGGTCAGGCATGGAAGAAGAGGCATTCAAGCCAAGAGCTTTCCCTCCCAACTCGGAGCGGGAATTTCACATGCTTTTAATTATCAATGCCTTCAAGCAGAATGCAACTCCCAGTCATTCTGGCTCGTGGAATTAAATTTAAATGTTTAAAAAATAAGCGTCACTGTCCCCTCCCAGACCAAATATTTGCTAAATATCAGTTTTTCTTGTTTACAATGGCGTATCCCTGTTTATTTGCAGAAGATTCTTGACTTCTCACATAAATTTTGTTTAGCTTTCATAGTACGGATCTATTACAATAAAATCTGTCCCAAATTGATAGCTTGAGTATATAAAAGTACAGGCAGTTCAATTGATTTTTAAAAATAGTTGAAATTCTTCTCACTCTCTGGATTATTTTTCATATCTGCCATAGATTAAGTTGGTATTCATTTGTTTTAGAAATAATTTTTATAGAGTATTAAATTAAAATATTGTATTCAGCAGCAGCTTTGGTGTGAGACAGAATCTGAAGGCTTGGGACAAAAATATTTCTGCTCTCTTGAATTTTTTATTCACTTTATAGAATATCATTGTTCTGATGGAGCGAGGAGCTAAGAAATTTGAGATGAAGAATGGTGTGTTTTGACCCCACCTCTGTCCACTTTGGGGCCCCCAGAATAACAATGTGGAGTTGCTGGAGTGAGTCCAGAGGAGGCCATGGAGGTGCTCCGAGGGATGAAGCCCCTCTGCTCTGGATCCAGGCTGGGAGAGCTGGGGGTGCTCACCCGGAGAAGAGAAGGCTCCAGGAGAGCTCAGAGCCCTTTCCAGGGCCTAAAGGGGCTCCAGGAGAGCTGGAGAAGGACTGGGGACAAGGGATGGAGGGACAGGACACAGGGAATGGCTTCCCACTGCCAGAGGGCAGGGATGGATGGGATATTGGGAAGGAATTGTTCCCTGGGAGGGTGGGCAGGCCCTGGCACCGGGTGCCCAGAGAAGCTGTGGCTGCCCCTGGATCCCTGGCAGGGTCCTAGGCCAGGCTGGACACTGGGGCTTGGAGCAGCCTGGTGCTTTGCTCGTGTGTTCAGACCCTGTGTTTGAGTTACTCATACAGACTGTCTGGGGTTTCCTTGCCTGTCCCTTCCCCTTCCTTGCCCAGGCCATGCTGTGTGTGTCAGTGTGATGCTGCCAACACCCCTGTGCTCACACTGAAAGGAAGAGGTAAATATTTCCCTTGGCTAATTATCTCTCCCATGTGAGAGCAGGAGCTTTTGCAGACGAGGTAGTTTTCATTCATGTGTGGTTTTTTTCAGTTTTGGTCTTAATTTAGGTCTTTACCACATACAATGAAGACAAATCCATGTGCATATGTTAAAGTCTGACCTTTGGTTTGCTCTCTTCACTCACTAATGTGTTTTAAAATATTTTAATATATAGCTTCCCAGGCTCCAGATCAATAACCCAATGGGTCTGAAATGACAGAGTGCTACGATATTCCCCTTTAATTTAAACATGATTAGCTGATGAAGGTTATGATCAATATGCTAGGGGAAGATAAATTAATTGATACCATCCTTTCAGGATGATAAGAGGCCTGTTGGAGGTGGGATGTAACTAATGAAGCTGCTTCTTCGTATATATGAGCCATTCTTTATACAATGTATTCTCACTAAATCATGGTTATGCCATCATTCATTTACATGAAAAACATAAGCCACAGACCACTTTGTTATTAAAATTGCATTCATTTGAGAAGAAACTATGCTTACACTGTCCCTGTGCTGTAATGTAGTAAGGGAAAATAATCTTGGAATTTACATAATTATCCTTTCGTGTTTTCTAGATGAGACAGACTGGGTTCTGTTGGCTTAATTCCATCGAGTTTCTGAGGGACTTTTTAAGGAGATGCCAATAAATGTCACTGGTTTTGGTGGAGGTGTTGCCAGTGACTGCAGACTCCTTGGCACAATTTCCATGAAGTGCTTCCCTTCATGAAGAAAACTGCATGCAAGGAAGCTAGATTTAGTTAGGGGCATTTTTGATTAGCCCCTACACGAGTACCTGTTTCCAAAGACTGAAATTTTGATTAGTTTTTAATTTGTGACTCAAAAAGTAGCGAGAAATTTTATGTATTTATGACATAAAAAGGGCTCATTCCAAAGGCTTTAGCTGAATTAGCAGCATGAACTCAAGTTCCAGTGTGTGATGGGATGAATTTCTGAAATAGTTTGACTTGTTTAAATTGAAAAATTGTAGGAGAGGTTTGGAAGTTGCTGCATTTCACATCAGTTCTGTTTGACCTTTTTTATTATGGGTCTGCCAAGCCATATTTGCAGATGTTAATGGTTCTGATCCCTGTATCCATTTGATAAATGCTGCTTTTACTTCTGTGCTGCAGAAAATGTCTTAATAAATTGCAAAACAAATTAGGCATTTTTCCAGCTGTGCTGCTGCTGCTAAGGAATAAAAGCTAAAATTAGAAATCACAATACAGCTTCTTTCCATAAAGAATTTCACTGGGATGTGTGGTACCTGTAATCCTGGTATTTATTCGATGTCAAGGACCCTTTATCAGTTCTAATATTCCCGTTATCTTTGGTTTGAGCTCCAAAGTGGATTGCTCTGGTGCAAGGGCTGGTAAAAAGGGAAATCCATCTTATTCCTTGACCTGGTATCTTCTGTCTGCCAAGAGAATATCCCAAAGAAGAAAGGGAAAAGTTTGCTACCATGAGCTTTGCTAGTGTGTTGTTATAAACATAGAGGGGACTTGGTACAGAACTCTTGGTACTACTTCTTGTAATTTTTTCCCCGAGTCCTCTGGTGCTCACCTGGCGGCCAGGCTGGACTGGAGATAGACTTCTGGGTGGAGACCTCTCCATCCTCCATGTGGAGAACCGAGCTGGAGTCTCCCCTGGAGCATCATGGAAAGCCAGCACCCTTCTTCTTCCCTGTAATACACTCCATTTTTGGAGCAGGCTTTGGTGGTGGAGCCCCCCTGTTTGTGTCCTGTTCACTGTGTGTTTTCCCACCGTGCCCTGCTTTCCAGCTGTGCTCTGCCTTACCTGCCTGGATGTTTTGTTTCCCTTCAGTTGCCCAGAAGATCGTTTCCACCAAGAAGAAGCAGCAGCTCTCAATCGGACCCTGCAAATCTCTACCCAACTCTCCGAGCCACTCCTCCGTGTGTTCTGCCCAGGTTTCTGCCGTACATATCAGCCAGGTACAGATAAAACAAATGCTTGAATGCTTGGAAAAGGAACTGATAAGCTGCTTTTCCTCTCTGATGTATTTTATGCCAATTCAAGTGCTCTCTCTGCTGCTCGAGAGGTAGTTGCTATTTTTTTAATGCTGTCAGTGATCTGCAGTTTGAAGTGATGTTTGAAATTTTTTTTAGATTGGTTTGAGTTCAAGAAACAAAGTAGCAATGCAGAATAATTTGGCTTTAAAGCCTGCTTGGATTGATAAGCCTGCTTTGATCATTCTCATTGATACCCAGCAGCCTGCCCGTCTGAGCAGGCCAGTGATTGCAGTTGCAGGATTTGCTGTGCTGTGGTTTAACATCCCCTTGCTGTGTTTTTGGTGGTAACTCTCATTTTACACTTGATGGTATTTTGAGAAACATATGGTTAATACCAAAATTTTCTGGCTTGCACAAGTTTTACCCACATGTGTTGCACACTCCCCTGTGTTTCCCTGGCCATGCCCTTCCTCAGTGTCTTTGTTTTCTAGTGTCAACTGATAATCTCTGGGCATGTCCCCCAGCTGGGATGGATATAAACTGAAGGATGTCAGATACCACAGCCATTCTGGTGTGGTTTTCAGTCTAAACTCAGTAATATGCAGGTTATTTTGCAGTCTTAAGCCCCCGTTGTGAGGATTTGTTTTGATTATGGACCTTTACCCCACACAGTGCTTGCTTTTTGGCAGAAAGGAGTAACTTCTCACACTGGGTTAGAGCCCTAAAGATATGCAGGTGCCAGTTTGGTCTTAAAAGTTCTCTGCTGTGAGTTACTCTGCTTCAGGCTGAGTCCTGATACACCTCAGACTGTGACTGTGGGTTTTGCTGATGAGCCCAAACCGGATGCTGGAGTTCAGACCCCCCTTTCTAAAGCAGGTGCTGAGTGAGGTGTGTTGCTCTTCAGAAGAACCCTGGCACTTCTGGGGAAGTACAAGTTCTCACTCACATGGGAGAGGTTCTCCCCTTTCCAGGTGTCCTCAGTCGCTCAGTTCATGGCCACAGGCCCTTGGAAGTCGCCCTCTCTGAGGGCATTTCTTGTTCATGAAGTATTTTGTGATGAAGGACATCAAATATCTGAAGGTTCACCTGTTTCCTACCCAAGTCTACAGCAGCCACCAAATTCTAGACCAGTACCATTGCCTGTGCAGCAAACTTCTTGCCAGTGATAAGAACTGTTTGGGAAAATTGAGGCAAGGTAGCTTTTGTGATAAAGCTCCCTAGATTCTGTTTCAATAACAGTGAAATAATGTTCTTTAGTGCCTTTGCCAGGTGTCATAATTACCTAAAGGGGCAATTGCATCACCAGTCAAAGATGTCTCTCTTCTGAAACTGATGTCACACCTAAAAGTAGAGGCCAGAAATCTGTTTCATGTCGTATCTTCTTTGTGCTACACTTAAAGGCAGTATGACCTTGTTTAAGGGAAGGAAGCTGAATCCTTATCCCAGACTTAAAAGAACTTTGCAACTGCAATTCCAAGTTCAAGATGATCTGGGGCAAGATTTGCCATCTCTGATCTTGGCTGGAAGACTGGCTGGTGTCTTGCCCTTTGGAACATCTCTCCTGGCGTAATGATGTTCCTCTGAAGATTTCCTCCCTGAATCAAACCCGTTATCGGTGCAGTGCCCTGCCACTTGCATTCTCCACGGGAGCAAAGGCCTTCAGAGGCAGTGGTTACACGCAGCACTTCACACAAAGTCGGATATTGTTCCATCTCTGGTTGGATCATCCTGGGGATTGAACTCCTGCAAACTCTCCAGATGACTCTGCAGTCAAAAGCTTAGGCTTTAGAGGAAGAAGAAAAAAGAAGTATCGAGTGTCACCTTAACCAGGCTAGTCCTTAGCATACCTTGGGGGGAATTGTAAGGCTCAGCACCATACAGGGCTTCTGTGGTTTCAGTCTGTCTGGTTGGACAAGGCTTGGAGCAGTCTAGTCTGGTGTAAGGTGTCCCTGCCTATGGCATGGTGTTGGAATGAGATCAGCCTTAAGGTCCCTTCCATCCCATTCTGGGATTCTGTGAAAGATCTGTGTGTTTGGGTGCTTATCTAGCTGCATGTCCAGGAGCCTGAGGT
>VZTT01026475.1:19150-29906 GCA_013400855.1 Buphagus erythrorhynchus | reverse complement strand
AAATTTATTCTAAAAATGTAGGCAGACATTGTAAACATGTGAAAGAAAGATGTTTTTATGTAGTGATAGCAACAAATATTCTATATACCCTCAATTTTTTTGTGGTTTAGTCCTAGTGGAATCTCCTGCAGCCTCCTTTTTCTCTCTCTATTTCTTCCTCTTTTATTATTATTATTATTATTATTATTATTATTATTATTATATTTTTTTAAATTAAGCTCTTGTCTAACTTTCAAATAAACAAATCAGGTGGATATTTTGTGGTCTGACAGTACTAACGAGAAGGCACTGTCCAACACAGACAAAATGAACCTGCTTTGTCTATTTTCTGCTCATTTAAGTTCTTCTTGTTAGTTCAACTGGGGAAGCAATACGAGACAAATGCCATGGTATAAACATATAGTTATTTACTATGACTTGCAATGGTGTCAGCTGTTAATGGGTTTTGCAATCAGTAAGGGGCATTACAGGGGAAGTTTACAGTGAAGCTATCTGTGGTTCAGATATGTACCTCTTTCAGTCACAAACACACATTTAATCATTAAATAATAAACACCTAACCTAGTTAGTCTTGTTCAATTTTTACAAAGTTGAGTGACAAGGAATCAGCCACAGGCTAGGGAAACTAGACTTTTACTACAGCTGTGCCATCAGTGATTACAGGAAATGATCTGGAAATCTCAGCAGCGCTTTCCTGTACTGGCAATCAGTAAGCATTGCTGGCACGAGCCCCTCAATGCCTTAGTTTAAAATCACTTTTTAAGTTGTTCATCTGTTGATTCTAAGGCAAGGGGACTCTACAGTAGCCTCACAAATAATGAGAGTAACCACAAGTGCCTATTCCACCTGATCTTTTACTTTACTACTAGGCAGCTGTTTTCATTGTTATTACTACTCAGGGCCAGTGGAGACTGCATCAGACCCAGAGCAGCTGCATTTTTGGAATAAACTGACTGAAGAGCTCCTTACTTCTGCATAATGAAAGGGAGCGCAGATTATTTATTTGTAGTGAAAGACAGTTCAAAAAGTTAGACATCAAAGAAAGCTAGCATCACCTAGATACAGTTTAATTATTTTCTTTATGTTCTGATATGAAAACTACACTCCATTTTTCAGTTATGTCTGAGAGCAGAGTTTGGAATTTATAATTTGGCCAAACATGAAACCTCCTCTGTGTACAAAACCACAAGGGAGAAATAGGCCATACTTACAAGTAGCTATACAGTGTTAAGTTAGTTTTTTGCTCTTCTGACCTACTCTGTGTTAAGTAACTGTAGGTTGTTCTATTTGTTTTATTTGATGATGCCACAACAAGGGAATTTATCTAGGCAGGATAGTGTTTTAGGCAAGATAAGCTATCTGGTAACCATAGAAAGCTAATATCTGCTGTTCTTGATCAGGTGAATCCCTTATGAAAGTAAAGGTATATACAGAACTTGCAGGATGTGTATCCCATTCCTTCAACAAAAGTAAGAAATCTGATGTATGTTGAAAATCCTAGTACTGGGGATTTACATTAATTGATTCAGCTGTTCAAAGCTACAGCTTGTACTGAAGTTACCTTAACCTGAGGGAGAGCATATGCTTCCTTTACTCTTGTCCTCTTCAAAAAACTCACGTTGTCATGGCCAGAAAAGGTTCCTAGTTAAGTGTGGCATACAGCTGTTTTGTTACAGATATTTCTGAGAGGAGTTTGACAGCTATAGGTTCTTTCAGTGCCTCTTGGAAAGAACAGCAGCAGTTATAGAATTTTACCACAGACATTGTATTTAGTACTGACTTTGTGCAAGAATGGGAGGAAATGATTTGCAGAATTTTCAGATTCTTTTCTTTTATACAGCTAAAATTTTAGAAACATGAGTTCATGGTGTTTTAAACCACTTTAAGCCAAAGAGGGCTTGATATTTACTGTTATGCTATTTTGTCAAACTATAGAGATATGGAGGCAGATATAATGATATGAAAAAATCCTTCTGCCTGTCAAAAATTCTTCTGCCATACAAGAATCCTTTGCCTTTCTAGCACCTTGTAGCCACCTGGAGTGGAAAACAGCTTTTCACTGGCACTTTCCCATGCATCATATAGATAATAAAATTAGCTAGTAAAATAACAGCTTTTAGCATCTTAATTTCTGCCACCAGTAGTGGTGCTTCAAGGATATAAGACTATAGTAAGCATGTAGGGAGGAAAAAGGTGGTGCTCAGAGCAAACTAACTTCACAACAAGCACAAAATCATAGACTTATAGGATGGTTGGGGTTGGAAGTGACCTTTAAAGGGCTTTTAGTCCAAATCTCTTGTCATAAGCGGGGACATCTTCAAGTAGATCAGCTTGCTCAGAGCGCATACAACCTGATCTTGAATGTTTCCAGGGATGGAGCATCTACCACTTCTCTGGACAACCTATTGCAGGATTTCACCAATGTGGTCATGAAAACTTTTCTTATATCTAGTCTGAATCTAGACTCATTCAGTTTAAAACTATTACCCGTTGTCCTGTTGTTGCATGCCCTGTTAAAAAGTCTATCCACTTCATTTTTCTTAAAAGCCTCCTTTAGGTACTGGAAAATTGCAGTAAGGCCTCTTTGGAGCCTTTTTGTCCCCAGACTTAATAATCCTAGCTGTCTCAGCCTTTCTTCATAGGAGAGGTGCTCCAGACCTCTCATCACTTTTGTACCTCTCCTCTGAACTCACTCTGGCAGGTCCATGTCCATCCTGTGTGGGGACTCCAGAGCTGGATGCAGGGTTCCAGCTGGGCTCTCACCAGAGCAGAGGAGCAGAATCCCCTCCCTCCCCTGCTGCCCACACTGCTTTGGATGCAGCCCAGGACATGTTTGGCTTTCTGGGCTGGGAGTGCTCATGGCTGGGTCATGTCCAGCCTCTCACCCACCAGCACCCCCAGTCCTGCTCACAGGGCTGCTCTCTATTTGTTCATCTCCAGCCTGTGCCAATACTGAGGTTTACCCTTGTTTAGGTACAGCACCTTGAACTCGGTCTTATGAAATCTCATAAAGTTCACTTAAGTTCATTTCTGGAACTTGTTTAAGTCCCTCAGGACAGCATCGTGCCCTTCAGTCATCATACTTAATAATGAATTACTGTGAATGAACACTTTATCGTCGTACTGTACACCATACTGTTTATCAGTACTGTTTAGACCCTGTTTTTCTCCAGTAAAATTTTTATTTGAAACACCAAGATAAGAAAAAAAGAAAATAAAAAAGGAAAAAAAAAAAAAAGGCAAACCAAACCAGGCCAAAAAAACCAAAATAAAAACCCACCAAAACCCAAAAGAATCCAAACCAACCAACCAACCAACCAACCACTCAACCAAAAATCTTTATAATGAAATAACGGAGTAAGAAGTAAACTCCATTTTGATTCCCTCTTTATGTCTATGTTAATGTTTCATCTAGTGTATAGAAAAATATTCCATTCTTTTGCTGTTCCTGATGTAAAACATTATCTAGACAATGATTAGTTAGAGTGGTTTTCCATTGCTGTTTATGGTGAACCAAAGTGTGTGTTTTACAGTGGCAGTTCAAGAGTGCTTTCTCTATGGCTACAAAATTCAGCTTGTGCAAAAAAAACCCTTTTTAATCCAAATTTGGAAAAGAATATGTCAAGCTGATCCTTAATATTATGTTTTCTTAAGTTTTCTCTGGCTTCTTAGATATGAATTATTTCAAATGCAACAAGATCACCATCATACATCCATTCAACTTCTCTGGTCAGAAGCACTATGTTACTATTTGGCAATGAATATTCAGATGTTTGGGCTGTACTTTATTCCATATATATATATATCTTGAGCTGTCCACGTGAGATCATTTGAAGATTTTAATATCACATCAAAACACTTTTTTTCAGAAATCTGACATTTGGCATTTGGGTAAAGTTCTCCATTTACCTCAGTGATACCTTGCCCTTATGCATGGAACACTCTAGATCTGTGTGCCATAATAGGAATTAGTTTGCCACAGGCAGATTTTCCTTTTCAAGAAAATTATATTAAAATAAATTTATTTCATTCATTTATGTCATGTAAAGTACATATAAGCATTTTCTGTTACATAGTTAATAGTTTTATCCATTTAAAATCCCACTTTTTTCAGTCAGAGGTTTCAAAAAATACTCCTGAATTTGGACAGTCTGTTTCCTATTTCTGTGTCAGTCATGTTATACTAACATTAAATATAACAGTCCCAGAGAAAGGATCTATAAAAAACCCAAATCACTGAAAAGTACTATCATGGACAGGCATGTAGACTTGGATACTTAATATTTTTTTATCTGTGTCAGGTAGAAGTGGTACATAAGTAATAAATTTAATTCAAAATAAATTAGAGTAATATAATTTATAATGGCTTTCATTTTAGATGTACAAAATGGGCAAGAACAAATATATGGAGCCTGAGTATGAAGTAGAGGAGAAGTGACTCAATTACTGAAAGGTGTATAATATAGAGAATATAGAGATTTTTCCAGACTCATCAAAGAGTCAGTACCCTTCAGAAAGTTTCTCAAGGATGCCTAGGCTGTGATACATCCACTGTCTTAGGTTCCTGTGCTACATCCAATATTCCTTGTGACCTTGTGTTGCTTTTGGAGCTTGCAATAGCACAATATTTCATTAAGAATTGCAGCTTATGACAAATGCTAGGAAGTTCTTGACTTTCATCTATCATCTTCTTCAGAAAACCATTTGAGGGAGAACCTTTAGCTGAACTTCTAGAGGATGAAATCATTAAAATTCATATATCCACAAGCTTTAATCTAGTTTGGAGTGTTGACCTTTATTTATTCAATTGGTAGGATTTCTCAATTTTGAGCATACTTCGCCACAAAAACTGCTCTTGACCCTAACCTGAAGAAAAGTCATGGAAACTCTTTTTACTGAAACTTTCTAAATAGACATAAAGTCTAAGCAAATTATTCCAGTGGGGAGCCTTGCTTAGGCTATATATGCCAAGACTTCCTAAGTCTTCATTCAGGCTTGGTTTGGGGTTTTGAGTCAAACCCTGCTCAGCACTCAGGACAGCACCAGGCCTGGAAGCACAATGCATCAGAGCAGGAAACATCTCCACTGGCACTTCAGGCTTCCAGGATTACCCCAAAATAAAAAAAATTGCTAGAGATGCCACTGAAGCTAGATATTGCACAAAGCATCATGTAGAAATCTTGATAACATGACTACATCTTCAAAGTTCAGAGAACTCTGTTTAGAACCAGTCCAACAAACCCCCTGATTTACTTTTGCTATTGCTAAGACAAAATCAGAATAGGAATGTTACTTGGTGATGATATTAATTATGATGACAAACTGCCTATAGTCTTGCTAAACTGTGATGTGTGCTGTTCATACAGTATCATTAACCTGGTTCAGTGAATGCCACAGCTCTTCACACAAAGAAATTTTGTACTAACAGTTATACTTTCAATCAAATAATTTATTTCATCAATAAACACAGAGGTGGCAGCTACCTAGAGTAAAGCAGTACAAACTAAAATAATATGCCAACTTCTAAAACTAACTCACTTATTAAGCTTATAAAAGATAGGAAGTAGAGAAGAAATACTAGAACCAACGTAACACTCAAGCAATTTTTATAGCCTTTTGTTTCCATCAAAAGGTATTAGAACCAGGTATTCTAATTTATAGAAATAGCTGTTTCTAGAAAGAAGTAACCACAATTAATTTAAGTTAATAAATTTTTAACAAAGAGAGATTTATATGGCATCAATTTCAAAGCACTTAAACCGAAGAATCTTAGCAGAGAAAGCTTATTTTAGTGTAATACTGCCCTGTGGTCAGAAACTAGGTCAGTGTTCCTCACCTAAGGCTCTTTTCTCCATCAATTCTCTACACAGCTAATTCTGTTGATGCTTGAATGGATGCAAACCAAAACAATCTCATCAAAACTTGTGAAAATCAGTAGTGAGAAAATAAAATAGGGAATTAGGTCCTTCTAGAAGTCTGTCTACTGATGTCTCATTGCCAAATTCCTTTTTACCTTCACTGTGACTCCTAATAAATGTCTTAGTCTTTTCCTCTTGACTCTTAAACATCTCTTTCTAAATGCCAAGAGATCTCAGATGATTCCAGGAAATAACATCATTCACTGTCGCCTTGTCTTCTAGTCATCTTTAAAGCCAGTTAAAAAAATATTTTTAGATATTTTTTGGGTTTTATTGCTGTTTTGTTTGTTTGTTTGTTTGTTTGTTTGTTTGTTTGTTTTTAATGATTACAAGATGGTTTTATGCCTACACAAACACCTGCAATAATCACAGGCTTCAAACCTTTATGTATAGGCTTTCATAGCCTACATCGCTTAAGTCTCTCTACCATTTTCTTCACCTCATCAGAAAATTATTGGTGCTACTTTGCTTCTGTCAAAGTCTAAGACAAAGATCATGTTCTTGCCAAGACCAGACTTGTATGGGAGGATTTAAACTAAAACCTCAGAATAAAAACAGCAATACCAAAATCATATGTTGGTGATGTACCTGATGTACGTCTAAGAATACTATAGAACTAGAATGCTCTATCTTTACTTAAATATCGATGTATCTCTCTTTTCAAACTCATGGCATATCATTTTAACTGTCTCTGGGCCAAACAAAAAAATCTAAGTGAGAAAAACAAGCATGCACTAAGCTTAGTGCCTTGTGCTAAATCCTTACCATTTCTAACTCCCTGCAGCAACTCATCTATAATCACTTTTCTGAACAAGCTTGTCTGACTTGTAACCTTCCTGGGCTCATGTTAAGGCCTTATAGCTGTCCTAATAGTCTAATCCTTCTTCACAAGTCAGCTGCTTTGTTCAAGGCTCCTTGGAGCAAATAAGGAGTTCCTTGGGTCTTGTGAGTTTCTCAGTATTCAGCTGGCACTGTGTCTTTGTTTGGAAAGGGAGCATAATAGCCATGAGGTGTCTGTTCTGCAGAGGGAACAGTTGCTCACGGATCCTAGCTTGACAGCTGTGAACTTTTTGTGTCATAGGCCCCATCTGCTTGTTTCAGAGGTCACATCATTAAATGATGCCCCAAATGCATGAATCCACATAAAGACTGAGCTGTAGTCATGGGAACTTAATCAGATAGCATTTCCTGTTGCTAACCTTCAGTGCCATACAAATAAGTCTTTCAATTTGGAACAGCATCAGCTTGCACTCTCTATATGACAACATCCAACATTTAATATCAGATATACTGTTTTCATTCCTCACAAATATGTCTATCTATAGTGGCAATTTGAGGCACTTGGGGAATTTTAGCACACCCATAGACCTATTTTAATAAATTGNTACTTGTAATCTGTACTTGTAATGCCACAGAGACAATAGATATGCTGCAACACTTTATCCAGCAACTGTGGAAGCACAAAAGAAACACAAATCTTCTTAAACATATTCTAATTATTCTAATTTTTAATTATTCTGAATTATTTCCCAGAATAGCAATAAAGCTAGCACCTAAGTTCAAAGAATTTTTTTAAACTTTGCTGTGTTCTTTACTAACTCTTCAAGGTAATCCCCCAATTTTACTGATACATCATGTTCACTAATTTAGCTCCTACTGTAAAACTTTAGAAGATGAGCTCTGTTTAAAAGACAGGGAGAGAAGGAAAGAACATCCCTCCCTCCTTCTCCTTACAGGAACAAAAGGAGAATCATTCAGAGGAGTCATTCTAAGGAGTAGCATTTCTTCCAGAATTTCCTGGCACAGTGTGCAAAGAACCTATGATGGGCAGCATGAATAAGTAGCTGGATGACATGTACACCATGCCAGTCATCTTTTTCCTGTCCAGTAGGTCAACTGCTTGCAGCAATATGACCACAGAACATTGGGTTTGACTCTTTTAGTGGTTAGGAGGATGTAAGCTCCTGTTTAGGAGGAGGTCAAGCAGATTTAAAAGGGGTAATGAACTGTCACTTAGACACAGGAAACTATTAAGATCATGGTTGTCTTCCCAAACTTTAGGTTACTCGCTGGTACATAAACCATCCATCCTTCATTTTAAGTCAGACTGTAATAAACTTCTAAAGAAATGCATTGATCTATTTCTATTTTTTTGGAAGAGGCTTTGTAAAGTTTTACAGTAACTATTTAACCATTTAAAATTCTAATCTGTTTTTCCACGGATGAAAGCATGGCTGCTTCCTCCAGCTCTTCAGAGGTTGTTGGTGCCAGTAAAGTTTCTGATACAGCACAGAGTGCTGTCACGCCTAATGATTGTAAATCATGTTCCACTCAATCTACATCAACCAGTACATTTGTTGCATAAAGCATAGTGAGAGGGGTCATGCTCACTCACTGACTGCTCCTCCACAGGTTGCCCCTCCTGCTCATTGCCTGATATTGCCTGAAAACAAAGCAAAACAAAATTATGACGTTTGCTCTCAGGTCATGTATCTGTATAGGGATGAATCAGTATAAGGAGAACAGAGGTCTGCAGGGAATCTTGCTTAGTTCATAGCAGGTATCACCTGGATACTTAGTTTTGCAAAAAATGTAATACCTCACTCCTTGGGACCTGGATTTAACCCTATTTAAGAAAAAGAGGAAGTTAGCACCTACAACTGAAAATAATGAAGCAAAAATATGGATCAGTGCCTACAGGCCATTTGTCTTTGCTGGTTAACTGAAGCACTTTTGTTGCAGAAAAGCAACTTTCCTGCAGAAAATTCTCTCTTGGTGCAAGAGATTAATGCCAAAGAAGTCTTTGAATATGGCAGGAAGAAACAGGAAGAAATGAATAATATAAATGTGGAACAAAGCATTTTGTTTATGTAATTTCAAGAATAGCATTCTTTCCCAGTCACCTTCAATACATTTTCTTTAGGTCTGATTTCTTCTTTCAGTCACAAAACTTTCTCTCTTTTAAACTAAATTTATTTGGACTACTAGATTATGTGAACAAATTCTTGCAATAAACACTCCTTATCTTATTCTTTACTTCTTCCATTTCCTTTTGACTCTTTTTCCTCATCTTTTTGTGTTTAATCTCATGAAAAGGGATAATACATATTTGATGCAAGTAATACAAGCCTTTTCTACTTAGACTGATGAATTTTTTGTCAAGTATAAATTTGTATTCTCTGTGATTCTTTGTGATGCTTGATTCTCTGTATACCTGTAGGCTACACAATTAAAAGTTAGTTTAAGATTTTCTGCTATTTCTGCTCAATTTATGAGAACTGCATAATGGTTAGAGACATCTAGTGATCAGAAAAAATGCACCAGAATGTCTTTGGAGGTGGTAGTCCATATTAGCCATTCCTATGTCTGTACATACTAGTTTGCAAATGTTCTATTCTGATAAAAGCCCCACACATATGCCCGAGGCACTGTTTTCTGTTGAATAACTCTGTTGAGTTACTATATTGTATCCCTGATAACTTCTACATAAAGATTTTGCACTGTGGACACATGAAGTGCTGGGACATCAAGAAAGAGGCTCTTGCATTTATTCATTTGACGTGTGGTTTTTAGAATCAGAAGAAAACTTCAGTTAGTCCTGATTCAGGTGTGGAAAATGACTGTCCACAGACTTACAACACAAAGAAGTAGGTAACAGTTATTATTTTTATTTTTATTTTTATTTTTATTTTTATTTTTATTTTTATTTTTAATTGCTATCATCATTATTACAACTGTGAGGCATTCTAGCCCACGCTAGTAATTGAAGCATGCAATTACTACTTTTGATTNTTCCCTTATGGTATTTTGTCAATGAAGGCCAGATGCAGAATTATAGAGGGCTCTGAACACTTTTTGTGCCAGTTCTATTCATGATGTGCTTGGCCTTCCATAATAAAATGCTTGAAGAAGTTCATGAGCTTAAAATTGCTTAGAAACTAAACAGAGGCTAACAATTTGAAATAAAAGGTAATATACAAATCAGTATTATCCAACCCCTGATATGTGTGTATATATGGCTTTTATTGTGGTTTTGTTTTGTTTGGGAGTTTTGTTTATTTTGTTTAAAAAGCCCTACGAAATAACATTGAAAACAATGTTATGGGATATTTCCATTTTCTAACTGCAGACAGGTGACACATAGAAGTAAAGATAAACATTTAGATTCTCTCCAATGGCCCTGTCTTATGCAGCGTTTGTGCAAGTAGAGGGCAGGAGGGAGAAGGCAGCATTAATGCTCTTTGAATTGTTCTGAATTCAGACATGGATCTCAAAGATTTCAGAAAATTGTGACCAATTACCAAAAAATCCCCCAAAAAACCAAAAAAAGCCCCCAAACAAACCCAGAGGTCTCACAAAACTCTTAAAACCTGCTGTTATTTGGGATCCTACTCTCCAAAAGAGATGTTGTCCTGGAGATGCTGCAGCGGCAATGAGTGAAATTATTTGAATTTGCTATGTGATTTTTTTAGCCCAAATTTCAAATATAGAAATTATTTAGGTGTTTAGAAACCATTGATTTTCGATGACATGTAGGCTTTAAGAGCTTAAGTCACCTAAAAATATTGAGCTCTTAGGTATTTTACAGCTTCTCTGTAACTGAGTTGATGTATATGTTTAGAAGCAGTCTTTAAACTGTATTTTTGAAAGTGACTTTTCTACTTCAGAAATTCATGTCAGTATCTATGGAATATTCAGACTGATATTTTGTTTTTCATTGACATACACTGGCCTATTGATTTTTTCTCTTTCATTTTACTCCTCACTCAGATTCTCTAGAGAAACAAATAACAATACAGGGAAAATACCCACTAAAAATGAAGATATACTCCTCATGT
>VZTT01026475.1:1791-16699 GCA_013400855.1 Buphagus erythrorhynchus | reverse complement strand
AGATTTGATTAAAAAAAAAAGAAAAAAAGTAAGATGCCCCCTGTAGCTTACTAGAACTGCAGATACTGTCAAAGTCTGAAAGCCCTTTCTGCTTGTGTAACTACTGTCCTGGTGTGCACTGCAGTCCACAACCAAAGCCTCATCTCTCTGCCAAGACTGTAAGCAAATGTGCAAGCACAGTGACTAGGGAGTATTCAGCTAAAGAGAAGAAGTTTCAGTAGTGTTTAAATAAGAAACATTTATTCTGGGGAACAGAGAGGATTAAGAGAGAGAAAAAAATAAGGACCAGCAGAAAAGTGAAAGCTTGAAACTAGATCTATAATGATTTTCACATCAGTGGTTGTATGGGAAAACAAGAAGAAACCTGGGAAACTAAAAGGATGCTGGGGAAATTTTGTAAGGTTTTCAATGAAATAGATCAAAAACATTAAAGTAGCAGCTTACGTCAAACTAAAAAGCATTTTGTTTCAGTTCTGAATTATTTAATCTTCTTCTGACCTTATTGTGCTAATAAAGACAGCTTTTAAAGGGGGNTAAAAGGGGGGGGGTTCTAAATACAGAAGGGCTTGTTTCTCAAAACGTTTCATTTCATCATTTGTTTAATGAAGCATTTAATGTTGAAAATGTCAAAGCACTTTACTTGCATGTTTTCTGAGTAAAATGTTTTGACATTTTGAAATCTCCTCATTTCTGACAAAAGCATTTGCAGAGTTCAGTGCTAAACGAGATTTTTAACATTTAACTTTCCCCCCCATTCCTCTCCCAGAACCCACTTTGCAAAAAGAAAAGAAGTCTCAGATCTTTCTGTGAACAACAACAACAAAAAAAATAGCTCATTAATCACACAGCAGTGATGAAACAACAGCTTCTGACCAACAGGAACGGGAACTCTAGATTCATCCTGCAGTACTGCTATATTCATGGTGGTTCAGTAGGGCTGCAGACAGATGTGCTGTGGCTGCCAAAGGTGTGACAAGGAAGGGAATGGGGAAGCTGGGTAGCTCTGGTGGTGAACATAAAGACCCACTCAGCCCACAACATTGCACAGCTCTCTGTGCTTCTCCACAAGCACCAAACCTGTGTGAAATGTAAAAATATAAAATCAGAGTACAAACCCCCTCTGAATTAATGTTCAAAACAATCTCCTTCTGAGTATCTCATTTGCACAACAAAAGACATCTAAGAATCTTACTTAAAGCAATTGATGCTTAAAATGTTTCTGCTGTTTTCTTTTGCAAATATTTTTGCTTTTGTATTTTTAACCATATTTGGATCTGTGGGCACTTTTAAGTTACCACTGTGCTTTAACAGTCTATTTTCATCTATTGTGTCCTTCTGGCACTCTGACTGTTTCATTGTGTCCTACATTATCTTATTTCTTCTAACAAGAGTTTAATGTTTTCCTTTTGAGCTATCTCTTTATATTTGTCTACGGAATTTGGAGGGGTAAGATGTAGAAGTCCAGTTCTTAAAGGACCTCTGGATAGCTTATCCAATGGTAAAGCTAAGTTGTCCTTTCTCCAACATGCTCACTGTTAGTTCCACAAAAAAACCTCTCCACAATTCCTGCAGTGTTGTTTCCNCAAAACCTATAAAGGTTCACAATGCAATTTTGTTTTTTTTTAATAAACTATTAACTAGGGTAAGAACCACCACGTAAGCCCTTCCATGCTCCCTTTTATTTATGGGGATGAAAATATTGTGATCAACAGATACTCCAAGAAAGGCACAGTCATGGCTCATAACTCCTGAAAAAGAGCCAGGAAATGCACCTTCACTCTTACAGAAACAACCAAGGTGCAGGAAATGGGGAGGACAGAGCTCTTCCCCTGCTGTTCATGTGCCATGTCCAACATGTAGTGCCTGTTTCATGCCACCCTGAGGCACTGCAGTTATTGCACAAGGAGACAGGAGGGTGACAGCGATGAGCCAGACTCTGGGAACATCAGTCTGCCCGCCCTGGCTTTTTTTCTGAAGCACTGTGCACAGCAGTCTTCTCAGTTAACACAGAATTAATTTGTAATGATTACTTCAACATTTTATAAATTATATTGTATAAGATAATATATGGTAACTGCACAGATTACAGAATGCCTTGATGTCTTTACGAAAAAATGTAATGACATGGCAATTATACTACAGTAAAACAAATTATTGCAAAGTGGCTCAAATTGTATTTCTCTATAGTAAATGAATCATAACACTTTTAACACCCTCAGATAATCTGCAATTCAGTGAACAAAAATAGAACTCAAATGACAACACTGAGAAGTTAAGAGTACTCAGGGCAAAAAGATGTGTAAAGAAGACAGGGAAGAGAAAGAAATAATACACTGAGAGATAAAACACTGTGCAGAGTTTAAGCAAAACAGGATCAAAGTTGCTGTGCACTTTCTTTTAACAATGTTTGATATATTGCCTAAAAAGAATTGATTATATAGCTGAAAACCACTTAATATTTACTAGAAAGTGAAACTGGTGCCTTTTTTTTTTTACATTAAATATTACTGTAGATCTAAAAGTGTAGTTTAATGTCTACAAATTAAACTTCAGTTCTCATCATGTTCTATTTTGCTCAACCTGAGCTTTCTTAGTTCTACAAATTGGCTAAAAATGATTTAGGATTTCATGATAATATTACCCTTTGTATCTCCTTAATGACAGCATACTCTCAGTAGTCTATACTGTAGAGAGGAGGAAAAAATGGTCTTCAAGAGTGGAATATAATTAAACTGAATTTAACAGAATTAAATACAGTGGCAGCAATTCAGAATGCGGAGATACTATAGTGCTTTGGTGTGACCCTGATCAGTGATGAGTAAGGTCAGTGCTGCTGTTTGCTCAGCATGGAAAGGGCAGAGAAGGTGGCAGTGCATTGGCCTCCATTGTTATTTTCACCCCACAGAGCACATAAGGAATATAAAGACTATTTTGCATGTGGAATAATGCAAAGACATGGACACCATATTTCTTTGCAGATATCAAGTACTTTGTGGGATCTTTCAAATATGTTCTTCAACCATTTTGTAGGTTGTTATATATGTTCTTCAACCATTCTTATTCAAGTGAAAAAAACTTCTGTGAGTTTCTTTACTCACTTGTAAACAAAAAAATGCTTGTAAATTCACCGGTATTAGACCATTTTGAGGTCCATTAGAAAATCAGTCTGAGAAGTAATTTCTATCAACTCCTGTTTTGAATGGCAAATATTTCCACTGTGGGATTTTTACTGGTTGTGTGTAGTGGGAGAATAAGCACAGCATTTGCCATTTCTCTGCACTCTTATGGACCAGAAGGAAAAGTAAAGATGCTGATCCTTAGGCTAATGCACAACCATGATAACAGATGCACAACAAACAAGTGATTGAAATAAGAGCTGATATACAAGAGAGAGAGATGAGACTGCTGGAGACTGATGAGATTGTTTTTGTCTGTGGGACAAATTTCTCCATAGGGAGAAATCATCTGTTTTCATTCAAAATTCTGAATCCTGTCTGCCTGCTCCCCCCATCTCTCATATTAAACTCTGCATAATTACTATAATAATATTTCTACAAATTTTTTATTCTACAAATAATTCCTCCAAATGAAATATAATGTAAGCCTCTTCAGGGTGAAGAAGAAAATCTTTAGATGAAGGAATAAACAGTCAAAAATTGTATTACAATATTAACTTAGTCTTGCTTTTCAATCTGTTGTTATGGTAACAAGACACCCAAGGGTGTTATATACAATACATTGTATCAGAATAAAGCAGCACTTTTAGCTAGTATTTTACAAGTAACACACAGAGCATAATATATTCATTCCATGCGTCCATTCCTTAATTGCAGAGCAACAAGTAACAAATAACACCCTGTGCATACCTATTTTTTAAAACACCAAATCAAGTAAACAACAACGTGAGGAAAAAACTGTTCCGCAGGATTTTTTTATAAAGATCACATCCTGTCAGAATGACAAAAAAAACCTGGAGACCAACAATTTTATCATATGAATGTAGACTTTTGATATAAGTCCAGAAATCTTACTACCAGTGACCTACAGGAATATCCTATGTCAAGAACAAAATTCCACAAACTCCTTATGATGTTCTAAACATGAAGAGGATGAATTTTTTAACCTCCTGAGGTGGCAATTTTGATTTATTTTTTTTTCACCACAGAAACTTTCTGAAGCATTTGGGAAAAAAACAAAAAACCAAAAACAAGATACATCAAAACCTGTGAACCTGTGAGTACCACGATGTTCTCCTGAAAAACAGGTGAAAACTTAAGAAACATTTCCCATCTGGAATTATCAAGCTGGAACAATTAACTTTTTAAGAAATCAGAGAGTTCTATTTCTCTCCCCAAACTCAATCAAAGCATGAGATGATCACAGCAACACGAATCATTCCAGGGTCATTTATAATACATGAAGAGTGATATGGCAAAATCTGTTCTGAAGGCAAACTTATAGTAAACCAAAATAACAGTTTAGAGAGAGAGAAACAGCCTGGACAATATTGTTCTTGAGTATCAAAATAAAACCATCCAATTACCAGAGTGACCTGAATTATAAGTAAAAAAAAAAACAAAACAAAAAAAAAACAAAAAACCAAGAACAATTCTATGGCAGCTGGCAGAAAACAAACACCAAAAGCTTCGACTGCAGCCTTCTGATGACATGGACCACAAGTGAAGAGAGTCAAACAACGTAATACTTCATGCATGCAAAAAGTGCTTGGAAACAGGAATACATATGGAAGTCAATTCTATTTCTTAGTACTAGCTGATTATGAAGCAATTAGTGCTTTTATTATATTTCTTTTGGCTCCTGCACAAGAGAGAAGCTTCACAAACTCACTACAATATAGTGATGAGAAATACTCCCCACTTTGAAGTGAAACACAGAAGAGCTGTGTTTTTAAAGAAAGTGCAAGAAAGGAAGTCCGGTGAAGGTTGATGGCCAGTGTACAATTTTGGGCATCTTACTTTATCCCTGAGAAAAGATGCTTCCATGTGGAATGAATCACTCCTTTAGTCTGATGAACTCTTACTCTTGGGGACTTGTAACAAAACCAAAAACTGAAAACTAAGCCAAAATTGACTTCATAGATGAAATCTGTATTTACATCCACTACAGTTTTCCTCAGTTG
The DNA here is from genome assembly GCA_013400855.1 of Buphagus erythrorhynchus. NCBI lineage: Eukaryota > Metazoa > Chordata > Aves > Passeriformes > Sturnidae > Buphagus > Buphagus erythrorhynchus. Next base: position 11,559 of record VZTT01026475.1, on the reverse strand, counting down.
TAGACCAGAAAAAGCAGCCTGCCTTCTTAATAGAAATTGTCCACAGGGCTCTATACATAAAAAAATGTATACAAGGAGAGAAAAAATTAAAAAGTAAAGTTTACGCTCTAACTATGGCAATTATTGTTCTGAAAAAGATGCTAGGCTTATCTGCAGTGGAAAATAAAGGTCTCAGTATGGAAGGGGTGGCAAACAAGGTATTCACACAGAATAATCTGTATCATAAGGGTTAATAATTGATGCTGTCAGAGCTAATTGGCATTCTGTTTCCCATCAACAGCAAAGCCATCTGGGCTCCAATAAAATGCAGGGCGCCATCAGAACAAACATAAAGGTCATTTTGTCAGTGGCTTGACTTATAAGGATTATCCTTCTTTTAATGCTGATTTTTGTAGGTCTTTGCTTGTGAAAGGAGTTGTGGAGGTTTATTACTCTGGGTGCTCTGGTGAGCACTGAAATGGCTGACAACCTCTTGTATTCATGGTATCTCTGCTGATACAGAGCTCAGAAAGTGAAGGAAGTGGATATCTAAATGTCTGTTTGATGCTGAAGAGTTACATAATGTCACTGGTACCTGTCTGATTTAAATTTTATGGAGAGGTCAGAGTTAAGCAATGAAGTCAAAAACACTGATGTCCATATTTAGGATTCAGCATGATTTTAGGAACAGAGCTGTTTCCTGAACTGGGGCTAATGGGATACATTTTTAGAATCCTGTAAGACAATCGGGCACTCTGTGTCCTCTAGTTTGCTTATATTGTGTTACAAGCTAGCAGTATAAGTGAACCAGTCCTAATATCTTACGCTTAACAATATATTTTTTTCCTTTTTTTTTCCCTTTTTTTTTCCTATAATCAAAAGGTATATTTGATATTGCACCATCTGTTAACTACAAGAGTTGGCAGAAAGAAGAGAGAATGTAAATTAGGTTGTGAATACTGAAGTTCACTTTCCTTTTCATTGCTTCTGTTATTTAAAAGAGTCAATTCATTTTCTATTTACTTTTTTGTGAAATACTGAGCTGGGAGACCTTTGAAAATGTCTATGACTCACTGAAGTTTTCTTAATTCCTGTGATCTTTAAAAGCAGTTCTGAAAAAATTGAGAATGTTTTTTTGTCCATCTTATGAAATGAGAGCGAAGACAGGTCCCAGAAAAGACAAAATAGAGCTCTTTCATTCCTCCCAGTGTTTAGGCTATTTTTCCCCAGGAAATCTATTAAATTATGCAGAATAATGAATCTTTTGTATAACATATAACATATTTTAGAATTTAAATTAAGCAGATGAGGATCATGACAGAACTTGGCTTTGTGTTATCTTTGAAAATGCATACTCATTTGTAATGGATTCTGATGAGGATGCTATAGAATCAGAGTAGTTTGATTTGGAAGGGATCTTTAAACGCCATCTAGTCCTACTCCCCTGTAATGATCACAGACATCTTCAACTAAATCAGGTTGCTCAGAGTCCTATCCAATCTGATCTTGAATATTTCCAGGGATGGGGCACCTACCACTCCTCTGGACAACTTGTTTCAGGGTTTAAATGTGCTCATCCTAAAAAAAATAGTCTTCCTTACATCTAGTGTAAATCTACCCTCTTTTCATGTACAACTAATTTCCCTTTTCCTACCATAACAGGCCTTGTTAAAAAGTTTGTCCTAGTCTTTCTTGTAAACTCCCTTTAAATACTGAAAGGTCTCAATAAGGTCTCTTTGGAGCCTTCTCTTCTCCAGGTTGGACAACCCCAACTCTCTCAGCCTTTCTTCATAGGAGAGGTGCTCCAGACCTCTCATCACTTTTGTACCTCTCCTCTGAACTCAATCCAACAGTCCACAATGTCCTTCCTGTGCTGGACCCCAGAGCTGGATGCAGGGTTCCAGGTGGGCTCTCACCAGAGCAGAGGGGCAGAATCCCCTCCCTCCCCTGCTGCCCACGCTGCTTTGGATGCAGCCCAGGACACCTTTGGCTTTCTGGGCTGGCAGTGCTCATGGCCAGGTCATGTCCAGGCTCTCACCCACCAGCCTGTGCTGATAACTCCCCTCAATCTGTGAGAAATATCATAGTATAGTGGTTGTTGAATACTTCTGCTCCAGCCCATCCAAACTGACCCTTCATACACCTTCCACAATCTCGGTGTCTACAGATCAAGTCATGATTATTCAGTGAGAAAAGACTTTTAAAACTACATGAAAGGAGAATGTTTGGAAGTGGGATTGTTTTCTTCTCCCAAATAACAAGAGGTAACACAAGAAGAAATAGCCTCAAGTTGCACCAGGAAAGTTTAAGACTTGATATTAGAAAAAACTTCATCACTGTAAGGGTTTCCAGATATTGCAACAGCCTGACTCTAGAGGAGTCCCCAGAGGTATTTAAGACCTATAAATATAGCCCTTAGGATATGGCTTAGTGGTCAGCTTGGCACTGCTAAGTTTATGGTTAGAGTCAATCTTATGGGTCTTAAGGGTCTTTTCCAATCTAAATTATTGTATTCTATTCTCTGATATTGTGCCTCACTACTCAGATCTGTGTGGTGCTTGATTAAAGCAGACAGCTAATCCTTGATGCTTTCCTTTCCTGCATGGCTATTAGATACATCCTCTGGGGAAATCCACAGAGTCAGCTCCTGACTGTGGTACTCTCTACTTCTGTTTGAGTTCCTTTTCTGGACTTTTAGGTATTCTTGAGAACAGCTACAGAAGACAGCTAACCAAACTTGAATAATAAAGGAATAAGAATTTGGGACTTGGTTTTCTTCCAACTGTTTATCCGTTGCTCAGTTATTTTGATAACCCCTGCATCTGCTTTTCATAGTCTGTTGACTAGTAACAAGATAGCACCTATTTTGGAAGCCTTTACTCTACTTACTTCAATTTGGTAACAGTATCAAAACACAAATGTCATTTCAATATCATGAGCCAGAAATTAATCTTTAAAAGGTTTAAGAACCAGCACAATTTAATTTTTGTTTTGCCTTTTTTTTTCTTATTACATCTACTTCACAGAGGTATGATAAAATATCATCAATCCAGATATAAGCTGAGACTCTCATATATGAGCAAATAAGTAATGAGTACAATTTTTGATTAATTTTATAATTTATACTACTCAAAGAAATGAATTATTTAGTTTGTTCACTTCTAAATACTGCAGAAACTTCAAATGAAATGTTCTTGTCTAGTGGAGTCTATTGTGAATACTTGCATGCAACAATACTGAATATATATGTCTGTAACAATACAAACTATCTTTTAGTTATCTTTTTGCTAACATTATTTGGAAATTGGAGCTCATGGTACTGGATTGGCTATTTACATAAGTCATCCCATCTGGAGATATAACAATACCAAATTTTAGGGAACTCATGAATCTTGTTGATTTAGACCCCAGCTATAATCAGGTACAAATGGTTATATAATTTGAAATGCAGCTAAAGTGTTGTATTTTATTTTTGAATTTGAATGATTATTAGGAATTCAGGTCTTTTTACAACTGACTTTGCTTTGATAATTATATGTTATGCTCCTCTTTTCAACAGCTCACCCAGTGTGTGAAGCACCTGAATATTCACCTCTGCTCTGTTTTTTATAGGAAACTGACACTGTCTGTACTGATGTTCCTCTCTATTCTTCTCTTATCATACAACATAATGCTTTCTCCATTTATAAAGTGCTGTTTTGGCCCTGTTTCCCCATTTAACATCACCCAGAAAAAATTCATCAGCACTAGATAGAAAACCTCTCATTTTGGTGACAATAAGAAGATCCATATTGCCTTGATGAAAGCAGACAGAACATGTTTGCACTGAATATTAACCAGACTGCATGTGTGAAAAAGCTGTGGCAGGTGATACTTGACAACAGAGTCCAGCCAAGCCTAACAATCATACCAGCCCCTGGAGTGCAAGCTCAGCATAAGCTCTCATTTCAGGAATCCTTTTATGCTATGTTATGCTGAACATGGATGCAGGGTGATCCAGGCCAGCTCATACATTTAGCCTGATTGCTTAATAGTAAGAACACTTTCTGTGTCCTAGAAATTGTAATTTATAACGAGGGAATAATTAAAGAAAGGTGGCAAGTTGCTCTTGGATACAGGGCAACATAATATTACACAAATCATCTAAATCTATTTTGGTACTTGTATCTTTGTTAAAATCTGATCCTTTAGAGTGTCTTCAGTCAAGGCCTTTGTCGATGCTGTGTGGGAAATAATCAAATAAATCATAAAATATTTATATTTTCCCTAATTGTGTAGAGTGCTGGCCAACTGGAGAAGGGAATCAGCAGTTTTGGTAAGAGATTACTGTTCTTGGGAGAGGAAAATTACAAACACTGTTCCTCAAGATAGAGTCTAGGAGGAGGTCTTTTCCAATGTTTTTGCTAGCAACCTTGTCAGCAAAGCTAAGAGTGCACTATTTGAAATTTAGTGACAACATAAAACTTGGAGTGTTGAGGACATAGAAAAAAAAGCAGAACAAACTATGATCTTTCAAATACAGCTACTAAGAGCAAATAAGGAAAATGACATGAAATAAAAGGGTAAAAAGATGCAGAGCTAAGATTTCTTTTGGAAAGTTGAGGATTGCCACTGGAAGAGATTAGTGAAATTTTATCAGTACAATATAGCCCATGGGTGCTCATCTGTTAAGTTTCTCAGATCCATACATGTCTTGAAGCTGAATTGCTAACTTAGCCTTCCTTCATATGCTGCATGTGGACTTTTCAAAAAGACCCAAAATCTGATTTTTGAAAAGACTATTTGATGCCTGGCCAAAGTTTACAAGACATACCCACAAAAGGTACAGTGATAGAGCACAGAATTAGAATTGTAAATGGGTTACCCTACCACCACATCTGACACCTCTATATTAACATAGTAAAAAGACATTAAGAGAAACAAAAAAAGCAAAGGGAATAAAATCCTTTTGATTAAGGAGTCACAACTATCAATTCTCTTTTACCTTTTAGCAATCCCCTCATACCCAGAAAAATGCTTTCTATTTGTAATGTTTAAAACTCCTTTCTCTTTTTGCTCCTATATCTCCTTTCTCCCTCTGTGCTTGTTTCAAGAGACTCTACTTCCAGATTATGAATTCATTCCAAATGAGATATTTTCTCAGGTGTTTATTGTTTCCTCCAAGTGGTGTTTTTTTTTTTTTTATTTTTTTGTTTTTTTGGGTTTTTTTTTGTTCATGCTGGTTTTGGGGGTTCTTTTTGTTTGTTTGTTTTTGTTTGGATCGAGTTGGGGGGGTTTGTTTGCTTTTTTGTTTGCTTTTTTGTTTGCTTGTTTTGGTTTGTTTTATTCTGAGGTTGGTTGAGTAGAGAGAGAGAGAGGAGGTTTGACAGACACTGAAGAAAACCCACAAGGACTTCATGAATGATTTTAGGCTAAAACCTCCAATAGAATTCTGCATGCAGACTTTGCAGTATGAGCTTTTACAAAGTTGTTTTGTTTCTTTCACAGAATGTATTCAGTGTTGTGTCTGGTGGTGGGAACAAAATGATAAATATTGGTGATTAATAAAAGATGGTGACTGGAGAAATTAATCTTTTTCCCATGAAGTTCCATAAGGGTATCTTGAGTTGATCACTGTCTTTTGAGATTGCAGAGAACAAAATCCTGGGGAAACAAGATCATTAGTGTGTAACATCTTCTTTAAACATAGTGCTTTATCCATAATCCCTTTTAGAAGGAACCTCTCATTTTAGAATCTCAGAGCATTTTACATACCTTAGTCTCAGCACACCTTTTAAGAATATTGAATCCATTTCATACATCTTTTTCAAAGGAGAACTGGAGAGGGTCAGTAACTTACTGCAAGTGACTGAGAGAACAGATGAGAAAAAGCAGAAATAGGAACTAGAAATATTGATTCCTACATTTTAATGTGAGACCTGGGAAACAGCAGACAGGGTTTGTATTCAGTTTTACAATGACAGTTTCCAAAAGGATTCTGTATTTTTAACCAGGTGCATTTTTCCATGAAGAATGTACAGTTTCTTAGGAAAATGGGATCTTCCATTTAAAAAGACAAGTGAATCTGCAATGGAAATGGTTTTGTTGAATAACTTTTTATTTTGACTGGAATATGTTAAAGGGAATGGCAGATTGGCTACTGCATGTCCTTATTTCCATGTAGGACAGGTTTCTTAAGGATCTGATTTGCACTGCATGATATGAAGTAACCAAAGGGTTCAGGCATGCTCTGCTTCTAACTTCTTTTGGAAGGGACACAGTTATGTATCACAGATGAAGTAATCTGATTTCTGACAATTGGCATATGTACAATACCATAAGTCACTATTATATATTTATGGATTGAAACTTTATCTTAGAAACTTAAAAATAAAAACTAAAAAATAAAGAAATAATTTATTTTAATAAACATGGTTTTTAGGAAATAAATACACCCTTGACAATAATAGTGTTGCTTTTTTTCTCTCCATCAATAAATATCAGCTGCGTCTTTCTTAAATGATCACTTTACATTCTCCCACACTTCATATAATGAATTCTTACATGAATTGTAGATTTTAAAAGATCCTATATATTTCAATTTAGGCCTCTGCTATAATCACTCTTGGTCTACTCTTTTTAGACATTATCTATTTTAATCTTCACTTATGCATCATCACAAAAGTCAGATTTATTTTATTCCATAATCCCTCACATTTTAGTTTATCCACCAAGATTTCACTACAACTTGTCTTTTTTTATGCAATTCTGATATGATGAATCTCACAGAGAAATACATTTAAAGGCTGCTGCTATAACATCAGTGAATTAGCATCTCCAAAGTTTGACATCTTGACTATTGTGTCAGGTGTCACTGACTTCCAGATAGTTACAGAAATGATTGTTACTGATTTCAAAATGCTGCTGACTTTAGGTTCTGACACCATCTCTCCTTACTTAAAAAATAAATTTAAAAATTCCTAGTTGTTTTTTTCTGATGTTTGTCACAGCATGCTCTATCTAAGGCAGTCTGATTATGAAGTGGATTCGGAACGCTTGCCATAAATGGAACTTCCTGATTAACTGCTAAATTGTGTCAGATATGGGTCACAGGGTTCTCTGTGTCAAAAACAATCCCAATCCCATTAATTTTTCTGGCATAACCTTTTCTGCTTTTAAAATTATATTTTTACCTAGAACAGTAGTGAAGAATGCACATCTGTTGGGAATCTCTTGCAAACAGCCTTGAAGAAAACAGATCCAGTTAACAGTATCTCGTTTATAGGGCACATGCATATTGGTTGCCTTGTTATTAAATATTCCCTGATTCTCTATTCAGGCAATTATGAATTATAAATATTACCTTGACTAGGTCTTGAGCTCAGCACTGAGAAAGAATAATTTCATTCAATCTGATGACTCCACATGGCTATATCTATCCTATAGTGTGTGTCCTCCCCTAGTCTAACCAGGAGACCTACCAGAAAATACCACAGGTCCCTCTGTGTTAGGAGGCTTTTTGTAAAGTTTCAGGTAAGAAAACCAGGGCAGTGTATTAGTGTGCTGAAAAGCATCACTTTTCAAAAATCTCTCCCCTACATACCTCATTTAACTTTAATGTCCATACTGTGATTCTCGTCTTCAATAGTCAAAGGATTAGGTGATGCCCTTCTGCCTTCCTTAATTCCTGTTGGATTGAGACATGAATAAAGGCATCACTTCCAATGTCAAGAGCAAAAATCAGTTGACAGATGGTCACTAAGTGTGTTACAGCACTTTAGAGCTGGCCTTAAAGAGAAGCATGTGCAAACACCATGAGTTAGAAAAAACTCTGTGAGCATTATCCTGAAAATAATATTTGATGGTTAAAAAAAAAACCAAAAAAGATAAGAAAAACAGATTCTGGCATGTCCTAATCAGAAGTCTCATAAAGATAGATTAAAAATAATCTATCTCAGTTTAGCCACATAATAGTAAAGAAAACCTGAATGCCCTAATTTCCTAAATAATTAATTATTTTCCAAATAATTTCCCCCGTTCCCCATTTTGCTTTGAAAAGTTTGTACTGGTAAGAAGAAGTTGAGCATATTAACATTTTGTTCCAGTGGAGATACCTCTAGAGTGCTTCTAGAGCAGAATTACAGCCTGGGAGTGCCTTCCCAAAAGCCAGAAATCAGATAGGANACAATTGCCACATGTTGAGCAAGATTTAAGAGTTATTAAATATGAGAGCCACTATTGCTCCTCCACTACAAGCAGCCTTTGTTTTTTAAACCTGGAAAGCACTAAGTAAAAGGGGGAGGAAAATGTAAAAAACAAACCAAAAAAATAATCCCACTGAAAACCTGAAATATGAAGGGGTATGTTTGCTTTTTGTGGAGGTCTACAGACTCCAGAGAACTCCAGTCCTCATTACTCTCTTGCTGCAGCTTTTTCTTGAAAGAGGTATGCTTTTTGCACCATAACACTCATGGAAAAGAGTTGGGAAACGTGCATCACGTCTCCATGATTCTTCTTGTAAATTCAGCTTTCTCTTAAAAGCCTCTCTCTTAGTCTACCTTTCAACTACCCTGGATCTGCAGCACTCATTTTAACAGCTGTGTTTCATGTGTGTAACGTGCTTGGAGGTGCTCTGTTTGAGAAGCACAACAAAGGTGCTGCTGCACTTCCTTGTCCTACTCAAAAAATGAACCTCAGTCCTACTCCCTGGCTGAACTGCCAATATTAAATCATTGTTGTGAGTGAGCTTTGGGGTTTTTTAAAGAAACTATGTGTGATTTCCACAGGTATATTAAAATTGTGCCTATAAGAGACATCACATTTGGGGAAGGAAAAAAAAAAGATGAAGTCTACTTGAGAATTTCTCATTTGGCATGTCAATAGTTGAGTAGCCTGGGGAAAATGAAATGAAACTTGTCCAAGAGGAGACATTGAAAGAGCAGTGCACATAAACACATGAACATATGCATTATGATGCAGAGCTATAATGAAGAAAGCTGGAAAAATGAATGGTGTGGTATGAGATATTCCAGAAAAGCTGGAAAAATGAATGGCGTGGTGTGAGATATTCCAGAAAAGTTGGATTGAATCTGCTACATGAGCTAAGATTACAGGGCAATTTCAGCAGTCATGTTTGGTCTCTGAATATTAGTGGTAGCAGACAGAGCTGTATGCATGGTGTCACCCAGCAGGAAATGAGTGGGGAAAAAGGAAGAGACTGAGAAAATAAAAATGAAGTAAATGTCAGGAGTAAAAGTAACCTTGCATTCAGGTCTGTTAAACTGCAAAGGGATTTCCTTAGGGAAGCAGTAAAAACATCATTACTTCCCTCATTTAAAGCAAGATCAGAAAAACCTACAGGGCTACATCCTGCTCCAATTTTCTTATTAACATTCTGCCTTCAGTACTCTATATATACTTTTCCACTGATACCAGCTAAAGCAGAATCCACTTCTCCTTGGGAGCAATTCATTTTAGCAAGAAGTAGTAGGAAGCTGGAATATACAGACCACCAGATCTTTTTTCATTGTTAATACCCATGGCAAAATCTTCAGATGGGATTGAATCTCTTAAAATAAATAGATTTTAATATGTATCTAAATTACTTAAGTTGATGTCCTAGGAACGTTTGAGGGCACAGGTGACATGGTTAATTACATTAGCAGAAATTTGTTTGGGTTTTTTTGTTGACTTTTTCTCCCTCAAGAATTAGATCCAATATCAATCAAAATTTGTTAGTATGGCTAATTAAATTTAGCATCTTGTAGACATAATTTATTTATTTGTTTGTTTGTTTGTTTGTTTGTTTAG
>VZTT01026474.1:3593-16182 GCA_013400855.1 Buphagus erythrorhynchus | reverse complement strand
TTTTTTTTTTTTTTTTTTTCTTCTTTTAATAAGCCAAATCAACACTTGGCACTCATTCTGATTTCAGACTCATCTTAGGTCATTGTACAGCTTCATCAGTTTTCTGGCAAAATCAGGTCTCTTGATATGTTTCATTAGAAACTGCTTTCACTCTCTCCCACACCTCAAGATGCAGAGTGATTGTCTAGCAGTACTTTGAGTGTATTTATTTTCCATTACCATGCAATTTTTATTTAATTAAGATGCACATATATTGCACACAGTGAATGCACATGATGGTTAGTGGTCTGCCTTAAAATTGTATGGATATGCAAAACCTTTGTCCTGGCATATGCTGTGTTTCTGCAGTCCAGCTGAAATGCGTACTTCACACTGAAGCCAGACCATTTCTTTGCAGGCTTTATTAATCATAATCTTTTGATTACCAGCGTACTGGGTGTGCTCAAACACCACCAAAGTCTTTCCTAGATGTGGATGAGTCAGTATGGTGGTCTGTATGTAAGGCTACACATTTTTCATGCATTTGGGAATGAGTTTCAGAGCCCCAGTGGGAGCAAAAGGGCTGAAATTATAGTGTGTTTCAGAGCAACAGTGCAAAGTGAAAGAAAAAGGAATGACCCAATGATTTTCTCCTCCTTCCTTTAGCAGACAAGATGAAGCAATGGCTTTGGCTAAGCATGAAAATGAAGATACATTCATTGCAGCACAGCTCCAGCAGACTTTGACTAACTTGGATGAAGATTTAGAAGGTAGGAAAGTGTGTGTTACCTCTGAAGTGCAAAAGACAGAGACACAGCCAGTGGATGCAGAATCCAGCTGTACTCTTGAGGTATCCTGTATGTTTCTCACTAAGACCACAGGGAACTCATGAGTGTGAGGTAGAATGTGGTTCCCCCAAAGTGGCTTCTTAGCTTCAGGAGCAGACACCCTTTATAGGCTCCCACTGAATATTTTTCAAACTGCATATCAGATTGTCATTGTATTTCAGTGTCTTCTACCAAAAAAATATGAACAGCAGCCAATGGACACTTTTTATCGGCCAAATTTAGTATAATTTCATTGACTTCAGTGAAGCTAAATCATTGGTGAATCTGTGTTTAATGAAGAATCCCTCTGTTTTTATTTTATCATTATGAAGTGGAAAAGGATGGAACATTTTTGTACCCAGTGTCTCCTCTGTGTTAACAGGCACATTTAAAAGCTAAAAATGGAAAAACATGAAACAGTGGGAAGAGATAAAATGTCATATTGTGTTCCTCTTTTTCCTACTGTGAATTAAAAATACTTCTCTATTATTGGTTTGTCAACAAATGACATTGAGTACTTTTTTTAATTTCCCATCTTCAATTTAATACTTCTGCAATGGACTTGAGTCTCATTTGATTTCTTGTGAGTTCTCAGACCCAGCCATTCCTTAGCTTGTGTTGTAACTTTTGATGTATACCAGCAAATTTGAGAGGATATATAGCCCTCTTGCACAATGAGGCTTCTGGAGTCACTGGTAATAAAGGGTGAGAAGAATGGAGAAAAAATAAAAGTACTGTTTCTTTGTTTGCTCAAGGAAATCCTTCAGCTGCGCTGTTATTACTAACCAGGTCTGGGAAACATAATTTGGAGTTGCTTGCTGTTTCTTAGAAATGTTTCCCCTTTGGAGTCATGTGGTGAAATGTTTATCACTTAGATAAGTTAGTCAAAGATAAGGTATGAACAATAGATGAAATTCTGCTTCCAGCTACATGTGTGTGTTTCCCACTGGCTGAAGGAGGAGGACTACAGGAATATTTTGCCAATCCTAATCAGCAACCAGACAATAAGAAGGACCCAGATGTCTCCTTTTTTTGTAATACAGGCATAAAAAAAAAGCCTGTTACTTTAAGTGTAAATAAAAATACCTGCTTTGCTTAAACTTGTACTGTCTGTCTGTGTAATTTACAGTCATATTGCCTAAATACTGCCTATATGTAACATTGTATGTGTATTTTACAGCAGTGGATGGTGTCAGTAACTCTGACTCTGACTACACCAGTGAAGCCTTGAGCCCACATATAAGAAAAGTTGAGGCCGCCCGAGATGTTTCCATTTCTGTTCCAGTAACAATCATAGATGATGCTCCAGAAGTTAGCACCTCTAATTCAGATGAAAATCAAGAGATGGAGATTAGGGTTTCACAGAATATCTCAGCTGATTCTGTTAATGCAAGAAACTTCACAAATAAAAACAACAATGCAGGTTCCTTTGATAAGGGACACACAGATGGTGGAGCTGTATACAAGGACCTAATATATCAGCAACCATCTGAAAATGAATTCCTTCACTTGCCTGTGGAACAGAGGAGAGATATGTTTGAATCACTCACATCCTCCTTTGAAAAAAGAAATGAAAAGAACTTAAGACTGGAACCCTCTCCTAAACATAGTGTGAAGTCTGAGGAATGTAAATCTAAGCTGAGTCCATCCCACTCCAAAGCCATGACTGAAATCAGTACAGCAAAAGAGAAGCTAAATCCGGTTAATGAATGTAGTAGCAGAGACAGATCTCTGAAAAAAAGTAAATCAGAGTTAGAAATAAAATGGCCACCAGCAAAAAAAACAGAAGTAGAAGTCCCATCAACACCCACATGGTGTCATCGTGCCCAGAATTCAGGATCAAGCTACGAACCTAAAATGGGTTTGACAACCTTTAAAGTTGTCCCTCCCAAACCTGAAGTAAGACATTTTGATAGAGGAGTTTCACTCTCCACTGGTGCCATTAAGATAGATGAACTAGGCAATCTAATAGGCCCAAACACCAGCGTTAGTAAGCAGGTACAAGGTTCTGCTTCTGATGAAAGTGAGGAAATTCATATTGGGAGAGTGAAGGCATTCTGGAGGTCAAGTTCTATGGAAAAGCAAAGTGATGACTCTGCTGAACATTTTCCTAAAAAGTCAGCAGTCACCACAAACTCTAAGCCCTTTACTATAAAACATGAACACAAACCTGTCTGTCTTGCAGCTCCAAAACCTGCAGCACCACAAACTGTTACTACCCAGGCAGCTGAAAGACAGTCTGAGAATGAAAGGACCAAACCAGCTCCTTCAGTTGCACAGTCCCAGGTAGCACCTTTAGCAGCCCCAGCCATTAGTAAGGACAAGCTGGAGCTCCCGTTCGTAAAACCACACAGGAGAACTTCAAGTCAGTATGTTGCCTCTGCCATTGCAAGACACATCAATGCAACTACCTTTAAACCTGACACTATGGAATATAATGAGAAAGATGAATACAAGCAAGGGGCAGGAGAGGTTAAGAATGAAGCGGAAGTTTCACCAAAAAGATGTATTATTGTGGCCAAATACAGCCCTGTGGAAACAGAATCATCAGAAACAAGAGAAACACTTTCAAGTATTTTTGCTTGCAGTCAGAAAGCATCCCACAGATTTACACCTGGTGATAATTCTGGCATGGAAAACAAAGTAGTTAATATCAGGGCATCAAATCAAGCAACTCCTGTGAGTTTCTATAAAAAGAATGCCAGTGTCCCACTTACTAAGTCCTCTTCAAAGGATAACAACAATGCAGAAGATGATCATGGTTTAAACAGCAAACAAACTGTAGCAGAGAAAAAGACTGTGTTTGACCAGAAATGTGAGACTTTGACCCATACTAATTCAGCTTCATCCCTCAAGTCTCCTGATCTCCAAGGAATCTCATCCTCTTTCAGCTCATCTTTGCGAATCACTAAATGGCGTCCCGCTAATGGTGTACAAGTTAGTTCACTTAAACCTTCAACTGAGCTAAATGGTGCAGCAGCAAATGTAGAGTCAGAACAGGAGGAGAAACCTGATGATTCAGATGTTAATACTGTTGGTGAACTGGATGTTAATGTGCAGACCAATATTTTCGGACCAAAGAAGAAGTTCAAGCCTGTCATCCAAAAGCCAGTTCCAAAAGACACATCATTGCACAGTGCCCTAATGGAAGCCATTCAAACAGGAGGGGGAAAGGAGAAACTCAGAAAGGTAAAGTGGAAATCTTTTTTAACCTGATCAGACTGCAGAGCCCTATATTCACCCTGTCAGACACCAGAGGTTTGGTAACTTGTACAGTTGCTGGTGAACCAGAGAACACAAGGCATTTGAAAAATTTATAATGGCAAAATGCAGACCAAGCTGCTGCTTATTCTGCACATCCTGTACATTATGCAACATCATGACTGCTGCACTAGCTGGAGGAGGCAGAGGGTGCATAGACACAGATAAAGGAGAGGTAATTGAGGTTAGTCTAAGATCCAAACCCCCATTTCAGTGTGTTTTGTAAAAACAGGAACACACAGCATGGAGAAAACTTGTAAATACCTGCAGTGAAAGAAAATTGCATTTTGTTTTACTAGGGGATAATAGTATGCCACTGACTTCATGCTCAAGGGATATGGACTGCATCTCTAAGTACAGCATTACTATCTACACATACCCATACTGTTCAGTGTGAATAAGGTTTTACAAACAGGCCCAAAAAATACAAACTGATTAGTCTTCATAGTTTGCATTCTGGTACAAGTGCCAAAAAGTGTTTCCTAGCTATCTCGAAGTAAGTATCTAATAATGATGTGAGGTTTATTCCTTCATATTCTAGGTTTCAAACAGTGCACTAAATGGCAATCACGGGAAACCCTCATACACTGAGCCAGAGAATGAGCGCTCAGCCCTACTAGCAGCAATTAGAGGCCACAGTGGCACCTCAAAGCTAAAAAAGGTAAGGAATCAATATAGTGAGTGATACTGGAAGTACAGTCTATTCCTTCTGAGTGTTTTGAAAAAAAACCCAGATATCCCACAAACAAAACATTGTGCTGCAAAGAGAGAAGTTGAGGGGGTAACCATATGTCTGAAGACCAGATCTGACTTAGACAGAGAGCATAGCAAGTTCAATCCTATTCTCTGCTATAAAACTTAAAAGTCTTTCAAATAGTGTGTTTTTAGCTTAGAAAGAAGCATGTAGAAATCCAAACCAATTACAGGGAGTGTACATAGAAGACATCAAATGTTCATCATTTTCACATTTAGGTGGGGTCTTTTTGGTTTTGGTTGGAAAGGATGGTTTTGGTTTGAAAGGACTTAAGCGTTATCCGGTTCCAACCCCTCTGTTTTGGGCAAGGACATCTCCCATTAGACCAGGTTATTCAGGGCCCAGGTCTTGAACAGCAACAGGGATGGGACATCCACAGCTTCTCTGAACAGAGAAGCTGTACTTTAGGAGTTTGCAGTTGAATTAATATACTTGCATTACCTACCAAATATATATACACCCAGCTTCCTGAAAACACACTAGGGCTTCTTCATACATGCTGTTTATCTGCTAATATGGTACAAGTTGTATGCAAGTAATTGATGTTGATGTTTCATCAACATTCACCACAGTGGGATGATTCCTCCTCTCTGCAAGATTTATCTAATCATTAAAGCATCTCTTATTCCTAATAGCCAAAACCTGCATTGTTCTAGCCTTAGTTTTCACTCAGTTGACTAATCTGGCCAAAGATGTGTCCTTGGCAAAGAGGTTCCCATTTCCCTCGTGCAATGACTCAGTTCATTAGCACATATCCAGATAGCTGGCATGAGATAGAAAAATTCTCTTGCCTGTGTTCGGGAATTACTTCACCCCTCAAATATCCTACTGCCCTTGCTGCAGGTAGGGTACAGCTTCCTCTGAGCCTGTGAGCAGGATGTGCTAAGCAACAGCAATCTTTACACATACTTAACTGCATTCTGCATTCATTAGGAATAAATAGCAATTTGTGTAAAAGAGGCTCTGACAATGAAGTCATCACAGAGACTTTTTGGAATACTTTCCTCTGGCAGAGAAATTTTTGCCATGATTTTAAAGGAAGTTGCCTAGAAACCATATGCTTTTTCACACCATGTCACCTGTGCTAGTTAAATCAGTGTGTTTGTGTGTGTACGGGTCGCAATACAGATGTGCTGTCCCTTTGATGTTGTCTCAAATGTTAGCCTTTTATCTAACATGACAAGATGCTCATATATATATTGTGTGTATATATATGTATAGGGAAGGAATATAATACAGATTCTCTCTGTGGATTATTTTAGAGGAGATGAATCCTTTAATTTTTCATCACAGAAGCTCTGTGCTGCAGTTTGTCTGAGAAATGAATTATGATGGATCTGCTTGGAAACCTCCTATTTGGCCCATAGTACTGAATTTCCTAATATTTGCTGAATCACTGTAATTACTAACAATTCATCATGATTATTACTAGTAATGGTATTAATGGCAAAAGTATCTCTTGACACAGATGAGGGAAAACTGGCTTAGTCTGAAAGACTGTCTTCTTTGCCTGCATGCATTTAAAGTAGGATGAGTTTCCAAGCTGGTAATTTGTGCAGAAATTTTAGTTTCTGAAATTCCACAGAAACACACTTGGAAGAATAATCAACTGATTTTGTTCTCAGTGCTTTCACGTAGCTCTCTCTGGTATTTTTTTTTTTTTTTAAGTATGGCTGGAAACTTTAGGTTTAATGGCTTTTTTTTTTCAGTGAAGCTATGTCTGGGAGCTCAGATCTGGAAGAGCTTCCCTGTCATCTGAGATTATTTCTATGCAGCCCAGACTGCAAAAAGTAATCATATTCCTGGGTGGCTACTGCAGCCTTAACATATCTTCCTGATTCCAAAACCCTTGTGGTTGTTTCCAAATTAATGCCAAGTCCAACTTTCTCTTTTACCTTACATGCCAAGAAGAGTTACAGGATGCTGAAGCTCACAGTAAATAAAGATTGGGTTTCTGAGACAGACACAATGCCAAGTCCTCGATGCTGGTGATCAGCCCAGCTGAGTGATGTGAGTGAGTAGTAACAGATGTTCAACCCCATGACCAAACAAAAGTTCTATGGATTTTACATCATCCAAGAAAAGTGAAATCGGGGTACTGAAAGTGCATCAAATGTCAAATAATTACACTTTAGCCATGCTTGATATTAACCACCTTCTTTCAATTGCGTGATGTGCAGATCTCCTCAGTGGCCTCCCAAGAGCTGCAGCGTTTTAGGGACGCAGAACGGTCCTTGCAGAAGGCAGAAGACCTTCAGGAACAGCAGCTATGTGTCCCACCTGCCCCTGCCCAGCCACCACCACCACCTCCCATCCAGCTGTCAGCAGCAGCTCCTAAATCTTCTGCCACAGCTTCAGGTAATCCAATGGAGGCAAGGCAAGCCCTGTTGGAGGCCATTCGCTCTGGTGCTGGAGCAGCAAAGTTAAGAAAGGTAAATGTACTTTCATATTTTACTGTGGATGAAACAACCTATGTTTGCTGTTTTCAGAATCATTTTTAAGCTGTTCTAGGCACAAATTTCTTTCTTCTATCAGAAGAAGGTACATGCATTGTTTCCTCTAACTGAATCAAAGATTGGGAATGTATTTGAAACCTCTGAACACCTGATGAAACACACCCATGCATATATGCAATCCTATGAACAGACAATGCATTTTATTAAAAAGACCATCAAGAGCATGACTATAATTTCAGAAAGTATTTTCATGACCTTCTGATTCTGTATTATCTGTGATAATACTGGATGTCCTCTAGACAAGGTGAGTCTAAGAAAGATAAGATATGAGACCCCGAAGCAAATTTATAAATAAACATTCTATCCTAATTTCAGTAGTGTGTCCTAGACGTTGATTCCCAGCACTTAAACCTTGATCACACATGCTGAGAGCTGTCAGTAAAACTGTGAGGTCAATTTAATGTCTGCCTGACCTTTATTAATTGAATGATGTGTGTTTCACTTCTGTGGTTAGATGTGAATTGGCCAGCTCCCAGATGGCTAAATACTCAGTTGCCCGTGTGTGATTTTTGGAGCAACTATACTTATCTCTTTGATCAAAGTTTGTTCTTCCCAATCTCAAGTTATGCTGTGTTTCTTCGTAAAGAGAAGCAGATCAGTTGTCTTGAGTGGAGGCATCCCATTATTACACTGCAGTATCCAAGAATAGACTTTGATCCAAGGACTTAAGGGAATGTAGCAAAGCAGATGTAGTTTTCCCAACACGAGTTAGCTGATGCCAACCATAAATGTGGAGTCTTTAACCTTGCTCACTTGTTCTCTTTTAAATAATTTTAAAATGCACTCAAATTTTAACATTCAAAAGTTGTCCAAAATATCTGGTTTCTGATAAACCAGAAAGTCCACAGAATCATACAAATGGCACAGACAAATCAGTGTTTCAGGGAAATTTACATCAGCATGTTCTGATTACATCAGAAATACGGATGTGCAGTTAATTTTTCATGTGAAAAATTACATCTATGTTATGCAGACGATTATGAGGAGCAGCTGAGTTCACACTTGGTTTGTTCAGCTTGGAGAAGGCTGAGGAGAAACCTCATTACAGTCAGTGCCTTCCTTGAGGAGGGCAGCTGAGGGGCAGGCACGGTCTCCTCTCTGTGGTGGCCAGCAATAGGTCCCAAGGGAATGGAATGCAGCTGTGCCAGGGGAAGTTCATACAACAGTAGGAAAAGCTTCTTTGCTCAGAGGGTGTTTGGGCACTGGAACAGGCTCCTCAGGGAAGTGGTCACAGCACCAAGCCTGACAGAGTTCAAGGAGGATCTGGGCGATAGTCCTAGTCATATGGTTTAGTTTTAGGCAGTTCCTGGGAGGAGCAGGGAGTTGGACTCTGTGATCCTTATGGGTCCCTTCCAATTTGAGAGATTCTGTGATTCTAAGGCTACAAATTATCAAGAAGTCAGGCCCTTATTTCCCCACTTCACCAATTGACAGAAAAAAAATGGGACTTGGACATTCAAGGGTACTTCATGCAGTTGTTTTCTAGATGCTTCCAAATTTCTTATTCTTCCAACTGCATTGCTCTTGCAGAAGTCTCTGAGGGGATCCATAGCTCTACTCATGAAAACAAGTCCTTATCATATCTTTGGGGGTTTATTTCAAAACACTTGGATAACCAGTGCAGGTCATGAAAGTACACCAGATAGACTGATGTATTCTGCTAAATATTGTGCCTGTCTTGTCTCATTTCCAAGACAGAATAATTTTTGCTACTTTTGACATTGAAACAACGGAAGAGTACATCTCATTATATAGGTCTTTTATGAAAATAAAAGAGAGCAGTGTTTTGTCCAAGACAGAGTATGATTTTCTTATTACTGTGCTGTCCTTCCAGATACTGGATATGCAAGCTAGTCTCATGTATGCCAAAGTCATCATGACACTTTGACATCTGAGGTCTCATGCCCTTGATAACTGATTAAAGAAAAAATGTTGTTAGGTTTCTGAAAAGGCCTTCTATCCATTGTGTTTTAATATCTCTTCTAGTTTTATGCGTTATATTGAGAGCCAAATTCTGATCCTTCCCTGCAGCTGGACAACTTGTGACAGCAAAAGTTGAATCCATAGATGAGAGAAAATACATAATAGCTGAATATCAGTGTTTTCTTCTTTAACCCATGTCTAAGGAACACTGAGGTTTTTGTATGCAGTGGCTGGCAGGTTGCTTTGTGCCACTGCTGAAGCAAATTTTTTCTTTGTTTTGCCTCCTCTGTCAAAGTTCTATGATGTGATTTGGAGATGTGAGCACAGCACTGTTTTTGGCTTTACTTTCTGGAAGATTTTGGTTGCAGCAACTAGACAGCAGAGTAGGTAGTTCAGTTCAGTAATAGCATCTGTTTCTCTTCCATTGTCTTCCCAAAGTCTTCTGGGACAAAGGCTTCTGACAGCAAAGTCATTTATTTAGCTAATATTGTGGAGAACTGGGAAAAATCTACGTTGCTGACAGCAAAGTCATTTATTTAGCTAGCATTGTAGAGAACTGGGAAGAATCTGTGTTGCATAATTATGTGTGACTCGGTGCTTTATTTATGTGGGGTTAGTTGCAATGGAAGTAGATCAAACATAGCTGTCATGGGAAGCAAATGTAAAAAGCAACCAATTGCCTAGATAAGGAGCATCCCAACAAACATCTGAGTTCAAGTAATATCTGTGAAAAGGCAGCTCCTCCACTCCTTCCCTGATTACACAGCTGTTTGCTAAAGTCATGAACTTTAAGGTTAAAAGATTCGCTCTGCAGGAAAGGAGGAGAGAAGTTGCTGCAGGCTGACCTTGCTTAGCTGAGAGTCAGGATCTGCACAGCACAGTCTCTAATTGGGTCAGCCAGAAGAAACCAGAGCAGAAATAGATGCTTGAGGGAAATGCCAAGTATAGGCAAGACAGTATATGCATAGCTCTCCTCACTCTTCCTTAATCCATTTTTTGGAGTACTGTACCTGTTTTGGCAAATAAATCACTCTTTGTTTTGAAGAAATGGCTTCTGTTTTATTGCACACTTTTGCTGTCCACAGACTCCTGAAGGAAAATTCTTGCAAGTGCTAAGCCCAGTTGAGCCTGCTCAGTCAAATGGTTCATCCCCAGTGCAGGGTAGTTCAGAGACCTGCCAGAAAGTGGTTACACTACAGATCCTATCCAAAAGAAAGGGAGACACAGAAGTGTTACAGGAATGGGATGAATTTACCAACCTGGAGAAGACCTGACAATGTGCAAGGAAGCAACCCTTTCCTCAGTTTTTGAAATGGTCAGTCAAGGAACCTGACAAGTGTTCAACACAGCCAAAGTATAACAGCAAGTCAGGGAGGTGGCATCAAGTAAAGCCACCAGCCACGATGGGTTCTCTGGTGCCTTTAGTGGTTACTTATGAGAAATGAACATGTCTCACTAGCAGGGAGGCTGTCCCAGCCATGGGGTCTGCCTCATGTGCAAAGGAGAATCAGTTGATCTAGGAAGGAAACAGCTCATCTGAGACCAAGTTGTAGCTAATATTAGTGGGCAAAACTCAGATCATAGAGCTGTACCATTTGACATACTAATTTTAAAGGTGAACTAGTGTTTTCCTTAAATTGTGTCAAACAGTATCATATAGTTAAGTTTATATATATGTGCAGTTTTTAACTTCCTATTTGGCATCTCATAAAATGCAAAATAATGTAGCTAGATGTCTGAAATTCTCTATATCAATGCGTGTGTATTTTTGTGTTTATGTAACTTGCCTTGGGATTTACCATGATTATTTGTGGAAAAAACCCCATAACTACACATGCAAATAACCCGTTAGATGTCTAGCTGTAGGTATAGTTGCAGCACAAGTCCATGCAGGATTAAAAATCTTACTCAACAAAGGGAAGCTATAAAAGTTTCTTTAGCTTATATGCCATACGCTCATGTTAGGTAGAGTTGTACCCAGGGATTTGGTAGAAATATTGCAGGGGAATGTGTCTGCACATGGTGGGGAAAGCAAGTTATATCTCTGAAGAACAGGCTGTTGCTCTTGGTAAAGTGATTGCTTTAGACCACATTTTAATGGTATGTTCAAGGGAGATTCTGCAGATTCCATGTATTTTCCAATAAAGATTGGAGTTGCACCAAAGTAGCCTTTTCTGTTTGTTCACTGAGATTTTAAAAATTAATTTGGCTCCATCACAGTTCCCACAAGCATTCATGGTGATGTTTGGCATCAGCATTAGGTCACGTCAGCTCTTGATACGTGCAGTGCATCATTCTGTTGGCAATCAGAGGAGTCAGGTAAGGTAATTACTGCACCAATTGCAATGAGTCCCTGTGTTCTCTGGGATAATTTGGAGTTTATTGTCAAAAAAGTAACACATTGATCAGAATTACGGCATGTTGAGTGTCTTCTAGGAAACATGGCCTAGTTCCATACCTTTATGTCAAGCAGTGAACTATTCTTCTCACATAAACAGAGAAGTATAATCGTGAATGAAAAAATATTGTTTCTTATCATCAGTATCTGTGGGTGCAATGAAAGAAATTACAGACTCAAAGCCACACTTGATGCAGGCATTGATATGCTGGAAATGGGGCAGGAGGCCCAATGATAAGATTGGCCAAGCTTGATATACAGGTAGTCAAATGAGCCTATAAAATGATTCTGGTTCCCATGCACAGTGAGAGGCAGGGATTTGCATGCTGTTACTCTGTTTGAATTGGAAGATAAAACATAATTTGAACTCTTTACCTTGCTAATAATTTATACCATGACCTATTTTTTTCCTCAAGAGTAAGGGTCAAAATGGAAAGTTTAGACTTGATCAAATGCATTATTCCTGTTCAGCTTTTGTGGTGACCTTAATGTATATGTCTCTGATAGAATCAAAGCTCAATAACTTTGAATTTGGAAGAGCACCTTAGCATACGTATTTAAAATTAGCATATGCTTAGATGACCCAAGGAGTGGGAAGGAAGATAAACATTTGTTTAAGTGTTTTCCTGAATCAAAGCCACTGGGAGTTTCCTTCATTCAATCAGGAAGCAAAGTACTCATCAATTGATTTTTATGGCCAGTGACAGCTAACCAATACAGAACAGATTTTGACTGACAGATGTTGCATACTTACAGCCTGGGCTTCTGTTCATTCCACAAAATGAAGGAATTTCACAGAAAAATGCATCACCTATGCTCCAGAAATAACACTATTGCAAACATAATACCTAAGGATGTATGAAGTGTGGGTTTTTTAGGGAAGGATAGCACTTTTCATTAGACCAAGTGATATAGCTAGAAAAAAAAAAAA
>VZTT01026472.1:8274-51275 GCA_013400855.1 Buphagus erythrorhynchus | reverse complement strand
CCTCCCAGCACTGCAGCACAGCCTCACTGGGGTATCTGCAGGTGACTCTGGACACATCTGCCCAGGGACAGCCCCTGCTGTGCCTCTGAACGAGCCCAATCTTCCAGCCTGGAGGGCTGCACCAGGAGGAGAATAAAGCAAATTTGTGCCTGTGAGGGCTGTGCTCCCACTGGAGGGCAAGGGATGACCAAGAGAGCAGTGAGCAGATTGTTTCCATCCCTGAAGTGCTGCTGCATGTGGGAAATCATCTTGCTTGCCCCCATGCAGCTAACCTGCAATTCTGGATGATAACTTCTAAAGTTATTGATACTCCATACACTTTGAATCATTATTTTTACTTCAATATGATTCTCCTGCTGGGAGGTGGGAGAAATTTAGAAAATACTGACGTGTTCTGACCCACTTAGAACAAGGAGACCAGTTGGTGGGTAATTTCCTTTGTATTCCCTTCTTTTGTACTTTTCACTTTGGTATGACTCTTTTTAAAATATTGTGGTGTCATCTTGGCTTTAGTCTGAGCATAAAGCCAAGCTAGGAGGCTCTCTTGATAAAATAAATGCAATTATTTTGTCCCTTTTTGTGCCTATGGCAACTTTGAACTCAGATTTGTCCTTTCTCTCAAAATGTTAAGAAGCCTGGCTGAAAGTATTTAGTGAGTTGTCAGTTCTCAAGCATAATCAACCTGTCATTCCTATGAAAGAGTAAAACCATGTAGGAGTAAATAATTAGTTCAGAAATTTGTGAAGAAAACTAGGAAGATCAGTTTCCTGTAGAAAAGGATTCCTTCTACTTGCTGCAGTCATTTCTTTATGCTGAATTGTAGCTGTAATGTATTGCAGCTGAAGGAGTATTGCCTGAGATAGGGAGAAGAGCTTTTATTTCATTATAAAATACCCTTGTAATCACTGTAAACACATTACTTTAAATGACTAGGCACCATTTTCTGCTCTGAAGAATTTAGTCCAGTCCACACAGGACTGAACATATGCTTGGTTCTATCAGTCAAGTAATTATAAATCCTAGAAATGAAGAAAGAATCCGATTACATCCAAATTCCTTCCTCAGTCATGCCTTAAGTGCAAGGTTTTTAGTCCAGACTAAGTTCTGATTATGAAAATTTTATTATAATTAACAGCAGGTCAGAATGTCACTGACCTTTTCTGCTAAATGGCTGGAACAAAGGAGGAGAGGTGGAAAACAGCTGCCTTCTTATTTGCACTGAGCTCAAATGGAATTAAATGTTTCTTCAAACCCTTCTTTAATGAGCAGAAACTTTATCTCTGAATTTAATGCCAGATCCAGGAAATGCAAAAACATCAGTTGATGAAAATATTTGTTCTTGGACCAGTTTAAATGCTTAAATGTGCTCATGTCCATCCCTATTCAAGGCATTTTTTTTAAAGTCTGTGGTTTACTTAAAGCATAAGCCTCACTCAGTTACTTTTATTGAAGAATTGCCTAAACAGGAGTCCTTTCTTAAATTCAGGTTAGCACAGTTATAAATAACTCCTTCCCCAGGCTGTGCTCATGAACAAGCTGTATTCACTGCATCAATCACCAACACCCAGAACTGGGTGCACCTCCATTGGCACACTGAGCCAGTTAGGACAGGATGACAAACATCTCTGATCACAGCAAAAGAATATTTAGTTTTGGGCCAGCTGCACCACTGCTGACTGACTCATCATCTGCAGACACTGAAATACCTGAGCTTTATAGGTCTGCAGGGCAGAATTCTCAACAATCATCAGAATCTTTGAGTTTTGCTCCATTAAATGGCAAAACAACCAAGTGATGTCACCAATAGGAGGTGAAGCACCAAGATACATTGTACTGAAGTTTGATGACATGGAAGAGGAAAAAAGTTTATGCTCTCAAAGCATAAAGAATGTCTGTGACAAAAGGCAGCTGCTGCTGACCATTGTTATATTTTTCTCTGTTTCACTCAGCTCCAACTGAGTGATGGAGACTGCAGCCCAAATCTCATCATATAAATTAGGGCAGCCCATCATTTTATGACTTTATTCTAGAGGGTTGTGCATTACCTGGGGACACAAAAAGAGAGTTTGGCCCTGGTGTCAAACACAATAGTAATGCAGGTGCACAGTACACCATTGAGGTAAAAAAAAAAAAGAAAAAAAAAAAGGAAAAGAAAAAAAAGGAAAAAAGAAAACAGTCTTTTGGAGTCTCTATAGAGTTTGTCTACAAAGATTTTCTAAGTATCCAAATTAACTGAAGACTTTGGAGGTGAAGATAAACCTTGTGCAGGCAGGTAAGCAAATAGTGATGATGTTTCAGCTGTGGATAGGTTCTATAAACAGCTTTATAGTGACTTATAGGCTTTGTAAAAGGACTTTAAAGAGGATGTAAATGGAAATGATTGTAAATTATGCTCACTCGTTTCCAAGCACACAGTAAAAACCAGGACCACAGCATTGTTCTAGGGTGACTAATGTTTTACTGTAAAAGTAATCCATTTGATAAGAGCTTCCCATATTTCATTTCCATTTTATTCGCTGGTGCTCCTTGGGATTTGCAGAGAGGAGGAAAAAGCTCCCACATGGCTGTTTGGGGGCACATAAGGTGGGGGAACAAAGTGCTCCAGGGTATGTGTGTGCCTTGAACTCCCAGCACTGCTGTGCTCTGTGCCAGGGCACCCAGCAGAGCCAAAATGGGGAGGGTTCAAAGTGCTCTCCCTTCCACTGTCCTTTCCTGAAGTTATCACAGCTGCACCAAGGTCAGCTTTTTCTGGTTTCTTTCTTTCCTGCTGATTCTCCATCCTGTTAAAGTATAACAGGAGCATGGGCGTTCTCTGACCCCAAATCTACTCTAGCACAGCTGAAAAGAAAGCTGAAAGCAGAGGGGAGGCTGCTTTTCTTCCCATCAAAATTAAATCTGCTTGAGATCTGGCTGTGTTTCACAAATTGCAGAGTGCTTTTCTAGTTAGTCTCTGATGGAGAGCAGCAGACAAATTCTACCATGCTGCAGTAGTGCAGGGCTGTGCCAGTCCCCCAGGGCCACTCCAATATTTCATTTAAGTTGTATCCTAGTGCAAGTAAAGGTGGAATTTGTCCCTTTGGAGTTAAATGGCTGGAAAAAGGTCTGTGAGCTCTACCAGGCTGACCACACATACCAGCCTGCTCCTGTTTGGGCTAATGTGCTGAGTGCCCTGCAAAAATACCAGAATTACCTGCTGAAGATTTCTGTCCTATTAGGTAAGAATGGTTAGACAAATGATAGGAGGATTTCCTCAGAAGCCCTAAGTGTGCAGTATTTTAGGGAATTTCCATTTGTTGATTTAAAGGTAAGAATCCCAGGGGGGAAAGGGTGAGTGAGTGCTTGTGGTCACCCTCAGAGCCTTCCTTTCTGCCAGGACCTCCACTGGGTCTCTGGGATTCCCACCCACAGCCACTTCTGTGTGACAAAAGCTGCTGGGTTGGAAATGGGCTCTCTCCACCCTAAAGCAGCTCATACATGTGTTGAAAGCTCTGACAGACCTGCTTCTGTTTAGCAAAATTAAATTCTATTTATTTTGTGCTTGGGTGCAGGGTTAACTCTGCTTCAGTCACATTAACTGGGGTCCAGCTGATGGAGGTCTCACAGATTTAGGAATCACCTGAAAGTTCACTGTGGTTTTTGGAGGTCTGCTGGGAAAGGGGGAACTTAATAAGGCACTTACACATTTTCTGGTGGAAATCTAAGTGGTGGAGTCCTGCAGCAGGCAGAATTGCACAGGTCAGGGGGAAATTGCTGTCTTTTAAATAACACTGTGCAAAATGCTGATGTCCACAAGCACCCAGGACACATCCACCCATTGCTGTGGAAGCACTGTGCCCTGGACAGCCTGCTGCATCTGCTCCTGCCTCAGGATCTGCTCCATTACATTCCTCCTGCCACAGGATCTGCTCCATTACATTCCTCCTGCCACCACCAGCCTTGCTGCTTCCCCTCAGGCTTCAGAACCTGTTGGGAGAAGCCAGGAGAGCTTTGCCATCAGCTGTGGCACCTGCAGGCTCCATGCCTGTCCTCTTCATGCCTCTTGTTAAATTCTGCATTATTCCACCTCTGTGCTTAAACAAATGGCTGGGTTTTTTTCAGCCCTCTCTCCTTTAGAATGAGATTTTGGAATTACTGCCTCAAACAATCTTTGCACCTCCTATTTACAAACCTCTTGGCTCCTGCATTTCCACTTATTGCAGAAAGAGTGGGTGGAGAGGAAGCAGAAAGAAGGCTGTGCTGCTCAGTGTGGAATTTTTTATTTCTCTTTCAAGTCAGTTTGTGTATCTTTATTCCCACCTCCTGCCTACTTCTCTCAAAATCTTTGAACTCATAGGGCCACTTAAGTTTCTCTGCTTATTTTCATGCTGTCAAATAAAGGCTGGGCTGCCAAAAATATACTCTCAGCCCTGGAGATTTCCTACACTTGGGACTTGTGCTGAAAAAGTGAGTGAAGGTCCCCTAGGGAATTACTCTGTCGTTTAAAGCTACTGGAAGCTGTGGCAGGTGTATGGGCTCTCCCCTGTAAGCTGTCTTCAGCAGAGGAGAGAATAATTGCTCATGCTCAGTACAGACAGGTGTATTGGCAGTCCACTGCTAATAACTTAAGGATCTGTCATTCAATGCAAGGAAAACAATTATGTTGGTTTTTCTTTCTTTTCTTCTTCTTTTTCTGGTGTTTTTTGTTTTGTTTTGTTTTGTTTTTGTTTTTTTTAATTTTTAATTTTTTTCCCTGATTTTTCTTTTGAAGAAAATATCAGTGTAGGAGGAAAAAACTCCAAACAGTAGAGTGAAAAATGAAAGGCAACTGTTAAAATAAATCCAGATTTCTAAATCTTCTCTCTCCACTGAACGTACACATCTGTTCCTCTGTCTGCTGTGACCACATTAACTCCTCACTAGCTGCTTTTGTCACTACCCCATTCCTTTTCTTTTTTCCTTGCACAAATTCTGCTACATCTTGTCAAATTGAAACAACACAAATACTACATGAAGTACATCTTGCTGATAAAAGACACGTTATTTTCCACTGAGTGGAAAAAAACAATGATGACATTTTAATGCTGGAATCTGAAAAGTCTCTTGTCCTACCCATTCATTAGAGTGTCAGTCCAAGTAACATCAGCATGAATGTAACAATTCTAACCATCCTGAAGAATGGCCATTCTGAAATATGGCTTTATGAAAAGCTAATAAAATGCAATTACTGTCCAGCTTTGATTCAGAGTCATAAGAGTCCATTTAAGAATTCACATTTTTATTACCTTGCAAAATACTGAAATCTGGGGATTTGGTTTATTGTTTTAATTCTCTCCAGCTGAATGTAACTACCTGTTATATATGTTCACTAGAGCAGCACAGGTCAGTACATAAAAATAAAAGTTATAGCAGCACATAAGGTGGATTACTCTTTTAACCAGGATGGTGAAATATGAGCCTGCCTCTCACTCCCTGTGGGTTTCTGGTAGGATTTAACAGTGTTTGGAGCTTTTCAGCTGGGTGTCCATTAAGCTGCCAGGGCAGGGAGGTTTGCACAGTTCCTGAGCCCCAGGGAGGCACACACAGGTCAGGTTCTGGGGTCAGCCCTGCCGAGGGCAGGTTTCCTGCTGGCTGCACAGCTCACAGCAGAGGTGTCCTCTGTCCCCTGCCTCTGCTCCACAGCTGGCTGCTCTGACAAAGCACTTCCAGCTGCCACTGCAGATCCTGAGCTACTGGAGATGGAGCAAGAGCACAAATCTCTCCCCCCACTGCTGTCTGGAAGGGTGTGACAGAAAGGGGCCAGGGAGGCACCACTGCAGCATCCCTGAGACTGTGCTAAAGAGTTTTAGAAGACAACTTCTTGTTTTAGAAGACAACTGTCTTCTAAAACCCACGCAGGGGAATGATACTGAGACCCTGAGCCCCTCCAGCAGTGTGAGCATCAGGAGCATAAAAGTGTCTCCCTCTATAAAACTCCAGCTGCAGTGCACAGCAGGAGCAGCAAGATTCCAGCTCTGATTCTGGCAATAAGAAGGGCAAGGAAGACACATTCCTGAAGCCCACTTGCCCTAAACAGCAAGAAGAACCACCAGACTCAACAAACTGTCCTCCAAATGAACCCACCCCAGCCTCATATCCCAAATCAAACCTCATAACAGCAAGGACATTCGTGCAGCCAGAGCCTTCCTCCAATAAACCTGGTACCCGTCATCCTCCCAGGGCCTGGGCAGGGGTCACTCCCTGGGTTCCCAGCTCCTGATCAGAGGGGGAAAGCTCCCTTTACTGCCACCTCTAATATATGCATTAAAAATTACCTGCAAGCCTCTTGGAGGGAATGACACAGGGAACAGAGTACAACATTACATAGTACCCACAGTATTTGTATTCTCTTTCAGAATGAGCTTGTGCTCAGCTTCTTCCTCAATTGGTCCAAAAATACCTTGGCAGAAGGTTCATCATCTCTGACCTTAGGTATGTGATTTACCAATCTTATTTATTTTCTAAGAAATGATAATCCTTGATAGTGTTATGCAAAGGTGAGTCTAAAGTGTTTAGATGGTTTGGGGTTTTTTAGTATATAAGGTTACCAAAAATAATTCCTCATTTCTCAAGATCTTTGAGAATGTGTTACTAATGTCACCTGTAAATTTCCTTCTCTTTCTCAGATTCCTTTCAGCCTTGCTTCATTTCTGTTTGAATAAACATGCTAATATGCAAAACAAAAGTTTATTTACACAAACTGTGGCGAGTTTCATGTTTTACAAAACAAAATATTCAAAGATCTTGGAGGAAAGGATGTGAGTCATGACAAAGCACAATATGTGCTTGCACAGGCGAAGAAAATCAGGGGTGACTTCTAAAGTAATTTTCACAATGAGTGGAGCAAGTAAATAACAGAACATTATGTTAATGCTTAGGCATACATTATTAATGACTGTGGTAATTCACTTCTTGCTAAATGAGATGCTGCACTGTTCCCTTAGCCTATCTAAATACTTAACCCATTTTCCTCTTCTGTCCAGCTCCTAATTTAATCTAATTTCTGACATTACAGCATAAACAGCCAAAGCATAAACCATAAAAAGTAAACTCTGAATGTTTATTGTCTTCCACTGCCTTAGTTCTGCACTGATAATAATCTTCTGTACTCAGTTTTTAGGCAAAATAAAAGCTCATAAAGGAGCCTGCAGCTGCACTCTGCACCACAGCAATTCAGCTGGTTGTTATGTGCTCCAAGTGATAGGAGAGTTTCCAAGATCATGAGTTTTCCACATTTCAGAAAGGATTGTATCTCTGCATATTTAGTTTGCATGTCCATTAAGTTAATTTAATCCCTCTGCAGACAGAGGTTTCATTATCTCTTTTGCTGGGACGATTTTTTTTTTAATCCATCAGAACACAATAAATCCCATTCTGGCTTCTCAGCCTTTGGAAGATTCCCCCTGTGCGGAGTTTATTTGATTAGGGCATGCTATTATCATATTAAACCCATTATGAATATTGAAAATTACTAATGGTTGCTCTAACTTCTACAGAGGATCAAGGAGATAATGCAAAGATGCCCTAGGTGTTAGGAACGTGCAATCCATGGGCTGCATCTCTCTGTAGGTGTCTTTGAGCAAAGATACAGATGTCAGAGTGAGCTGAGGCACAAGGCAGTTCAAATCCCAGAATAATTTTGGTAAGTCACTGATTTTCAGCTGCCTAATTATTACAGAGAATCTGGATGTAAAAGCTTTATGCAAAATCACGGAGTGAATCTATAATAAAATTGAGAAATAACTTGCAACATCACAATTCCTACAGTGGTGTCCTGAGGCAGTACAGTCTGGAGGATGAGCCATCTATTCTTGTTGTCAGTGACAGCAAAATCAGGGCAGGGAATGAGGAAACAGAGGCAGGAGTGTGTTTAGTGGGTGTTTGATGGAAGCTGTGTGTCAGGTCACCCCATCTGCTCCTCCCTGTGTAGTGGCTGGTGCTGAGCAGGGTCACAGCATGGCTGGGGACATGAGTGTGTCTGTGGCCTGGGGCACTGAGCTCACAGGGGGATTAGTGCTCTCCTGTTCAAGAGCTCTGCCTTTTAAAGCTTGGATGCTTCACTTCCAGACTTAAGGCAAAACCTTTGCTTAACACAGGGGAAAGTAGCAAAAGAAAACCAAACCACAAACAAAAGCAGCTCTGTTTAGCCTAGAAAATGGATCACTACAATTTAGTGATAAAGCAGCAGCAGCACACAAGGTGCAAAGAACGATTTTGGCAAAAACAGGGAGCAAGAATCATGGGTTGGGTTGCTCTGGCACTGCAGCTTTTGTGCAGAAGTGTGGAAGCAGGAGAGCTCAGCTGTCAGGGGCAGCCCTGCCATGCATGGGCTGATCCTCCACCTGAGAAATCTACTGAAACGTGAATATTTCCCAGACATGTTTCTGTTCTTCACCTCATCTTTGGAGCCAGGCTGGCCATGCCCAGTGGGCTCCCTGTCTTTGTTCCATGGCACTGCACACTGCTGGCATCCAGAGGAGACAAGGCAGGAGGAGCTGTCTGCTCATGCCAACAAGGAGCAGCAAAGTGGCCCCAGAGGTTCTTGCTGGCTAAAGGTGGCCACAAACACTCTTGATTTGAAGGCAAGCCCTGTAGTAATGCCACAGTCAGCCTGGGGAGGAATTCAGTTCACTGAGCCTGCAGGAAAGAGGGGGTTGCCATGAAAAGAAAAAAGTATATTTTTATTCCCCACAAATTTCATTGCTTTCTGAGGTTATAGGGGTCTTAATATGTGTCTGGCTTGAAAAATAACTCGAGTTTAATATGGGCTGTAGCTTTCCATGGGTCTGGTAACTTCTCTCTCAAGCACAAAAAAAAATCATCTCTCTCTTGGTTAGGATCAATATAAAATAAGATTAATGCCCAGTAGGATCAGGTTATGAATTCTGAGCAAACCAGCATCTTTCTCTTACATTGCTTTAATTTATAAATGTTGTAGGTAATTACACTTACTAAAGTAAAATAAAAATTAAAATTTATGAATTTGTACTCTGCTCCCAGCAATAGAGAGATTAGAAATCAGTGTAAAATTTACTTGACATGAATACTGAATCAGTACTCCCAGTGGGGTGAATTCTGAATTATCCTGGATATTGTCAGCATTTCATTATGCCAAGCTCACTACAAGGCACTGAGAGCAGATATCAGGAATGATTTCACAATCAGACTTTTGTAAAAGCCCTTTAAAAAAAGGAAGGGAGAAAGAAAAGTCTATTAAAAAAAAACCACTTTTATGTCAAACATTGTGCACAGTGTAATGCAGAGCTTGTTTTAAAATGCTGCTAAGGAAAACATTACAGAAATGGTAGAATATGGAGCTGGTAGCTCTCCAGCACGCCAGGAAAGACCATCTAGATAAAGCAAAGAACTGCACACTTGAGTACTGGGAATATCATTTCACCCTCAGTAGAAATCTGAACACTAATTGCCTTCATTTCTTCATTTGAAAAGACAAAAGGACCCCCAGATTCCTCATGTTTATGTTCCTCAATGGGAGATTATAAACTGGCAGTGTTTGGGATTTTCTGTAGTAGGGCTGGTGGTTACTTCCACTTGGAACACTGGGCTGCACAGGCACAAATCAGATAGGAAAAAAAAAACCTACAAAGGCTCCAGGGCTCCTCATTTGGTGTTTGACAGGTTTGCATCAACACCAGAGGGTGAAGAACCCATCCCTGGGGGGAACTCTGGCTTCTGCTGTGCTCAGTGCAGCTTTGTCCTGTACCTGCCACTTGGTCCCTGTCCAAAATGGGCTGCAAACAGAGCATGGCACTGCCCAAAAATGCAGGGCCTGGGCTCCAGACCCTCTGCCCAAGCTGGGAAGATGGGAAGTGATTATTGGATGTGTATTCTGTTATCATTTGAAGCTAAAATCACCACGACTTCAGAGAGAAGATCTAGCACTGAGTGCAGGAAAACTGAAAATATACAGCTGAGTGTAGCTCACAGTAACTGGGTTTTGCTGTAAAATACAAGCAACAGTGGACTCTTCAGTGTTTATCAAATTTCCCACGCTCTGTTATTTTATATTTCCCTTCCTTTTATTATTTTCCCATTAGTACTCAATTTATTGCATAGAAAGAGCAAATATTTTAATAATAGTTGTGCCCGTAGTGTGTGTTGAAGACTTCATTTTGCATATTCAATTAGAAATGCATTTTCCCTTTCCTTGTTTTGTTTTATTTTGTTTTGTTAGCAGCTTATTTACATTTCTTACTTTCAAGGAAAAAAAAAAAAACCTGGAAAAACCCCACTGAGAAATTCCTTCACTGGCTACAAGCACACTGTAAGAATTAATGAAAAGCAAAGGCACTGGTAGTGCTGGTAGGGAAGGGAAGGGAAGCACTGTGATCAGCTGGATTCTCATGATGTAATTTAGCCTCTGAAATCTGTTGCTCTTGCTAAACCACACGTGGTGACTCACTGCAATTCATAAAATTAACAGAGCCCCACAAGTGAATCGTGCCCTTATGTTAAAACACAACTGCCCTTGTGTTACACTGTGTGCAATAGTCTAGATTTCTACATTTCCTGCTGCAAATTCAAGGCAAAAGGACTCACAGCTAAAGGAAAGAAAATGGTAAAGTGGTTTTGCATTAAAAAAAAAAGAGGAATTTAATTTTATGAGCTTCTCACCCTGGGAAAAAGCTCAGCATTGTCTGCTTCGTGGAGTTTTCATCCCCTGTCCCTCCCTGTTCCTATTTGCCCACCACAAGAAATGAAATAAGCTACAGTCTTGCCAAGTGATTTGTCAAGATTCTTAATGGAGAATAGCAAATGATGAACTGCTGCTCAGTCTTCTAAGTCCCAGCTTAGTGATTTCTTCCTGAGATTTCAATTCTTCAAGAGTGTTTCCGGCCCTTCTCTAGTTAGGATGTGATTAAAAATGTATTTTTGTGGTCTCTAAAGGGGAGAAATTGGAGATGGGTTCATATTCTGAAATTCCACTCCAAGCATCATCAACTCAGTAGTGTTGGTGTCCAGGCTGCCTGGAAAAATTATATTATGGCAGTTTCATGTCCACACGGTGTTATTTCTAATTGATTTGAGCTCCCCTCCTTAGGATAAATGGCAATTGCAGTGCCTCTCTGGCTGTCAGCAGGACGTGACACCTCTGTCATTGTGTCTGCTGAGCAGTTATTTCAGTCTCTGTTTGCTCCACAGGTTACACATTTGGTTTGTTCAGAAAAAACCACCCAGCATGGCTTATCCATTGCAACACCCCCTGTGCCACCTCCTCTGCTGAAGCACAGGGAGCTGGATTCCTGGCTGCAAGAGCTCTGGGAGGAGAGGGCTGCAGGGAGACAGGGGGTGCCCAGGGTCTGCTGAGGCTGAAGGGACACGTGGGAACCCTGCTGCTACCCAGGGGACACTCCTGGCACTCCCCAAAAAGCCTCCTGTGGCAGTGCAGGACGCTGTTCTTGCATTCTCATCATCCTCTCCCACTGCCTCTGCTGCTCAGAAGATGTGTTTCCATTTAAAGAGTTAATTCCTGCTGTCTTGCCTCGTGTTGCTCTGCCACCCTGCAGTGGGTTCAGGGCTGCTGTGGCAGTGACAGGTCCCAAGGGGCAGGAAGGAGAGCAGGACTTCTCTCTCTGAGGTCTCAAGCTCAGCTGCTGCTCTCAGGGGAGGTGGGAGAGCAGAGCCCAGCTCTTGAGACATCCTTGTTGTGTTGTAAGCTTAGCAGGGCTGAGTCCTTACTTTTTCAGGTGAATTCGTGGTTGTAACACAGCTTTGGTCTATTAAATCAAAACCAGGCAACCTCACACAGGCAGTGTCTGGGCTGGCCTTGGTGACCAGGGGGCTCAAGGCCAGCTCCTGAGCCCTGCTCAGGTGGGACACTGCAAAATGAGGAGGTCAGAGGGATACTGAGGAGAGGCTGAGTTCAGCATTTCCTGATTTACAGGGGTAAAAGGCAGCTTTTCCCTGCTGGCTTTCCCTGCTGGCTCTGCAGGCAGGTGAAGCACGTTCCTTACCCAGCCTAAGGACACACCTTTGGGGATGGAGACAGCTGGCTCAGTGCCTCCAGCAGAAAGGTGGAGCAGGACTTGCTTAGTCATTTCTTCCACATTATGAGACTGATTCTTCTTGCTTGGAAAATGAGAAATGGCTTTTTTTTCACTGGGAGTTGTATCAGACTCTTAAAGGGCATCTGAATAGAAAAATCTATGAAAGCAATGGGTTGCATGAAAACCAGCCTGGAACACATAAAGTACAGAATGAGGAGGGGAGAAATTATATATGATGTTGTTTCTCTAACTTGTTTTGGAATTGGTGAGGAAACTTGCTCTTTTTTCCCTTTTTTCTTTTTTGTTCTTTCTCTTGGGAACTGGAAAGAAAAAGAAAAAAAAAAGACAAAACAGTGTTTTTAACCAGACAGAACTGCAACAATGGTGAATAGTGTCATCAGTGACTGCCAAAAAAAAACACCCCAATTATTTGTCACTCAAGCATAAATTTCCCACTGAATTTCAGATTGATGGCAATTAGTAAACAGAAAATCTCACTGGCAGTTAACAAACAGGAAAGAAATGAGCACTGCATGTCAGACCACTTGCTTCCATCACACTCCTTATCCATGTTTTCTAATTTCATCCTTGATTTAAGCACGCAGCAGGTTTTTATATGTTAGCTAATGTGTACTTCAGTATTTTACAGATCTACTTCCTCTAAGCTGTTAACTAAAAAAATCGAACTATCTGGATGTTTTTAGGTCCTCAGTCAGCTGGCCACAAGCCTGGAGTACAATTGGTCATATCCCATGAGAACTCCTGTCTGACAATAATGCTGAAACACATGAGGAACCTTGTGAGTATTTTTATCAGAACATAGAACTCGTAAATCCTTGCATTTGCAGAGTACTGTGAAAGCATTAATCTTCAAACAGCCTTTCTGGGGTAACTAATTTCAGCTCGAAGTAATGATAGTGGTGTTCTGTCATGATTTTACAATTGGTTTTCCCCCTTGAGCTCGTTCAATATGGTTATAGGTGTGAGGCAGATACAGAAACTGGGTCTCCTTAATGGTTGGTAATGGTCTTTTCCAAGAAAACCAATTTTGATATTGTTTTGCCCCTCTCAGCAGACACATTCTGATAGCAGTCAGACATAAGGCATCATGCAGCAGCATGACTTTCTGCAGCATGTCAGCCTGGCACTATGGATTGATTATCCAGACATTCCCTTCTGGTCCAGCCTGTCTGTGAAGAGGGAAGGGCTCAGCAGAGGGAGCAGTGCTGCATTTGAAGGAGCAGTGCCATTTGGAGGCGTGATGCTCAGCTCTGTAACACTCAGGAGGCTGTGAGGTAAATGTTGAGTGTTCCTGGAGCCAGGCTGCAGGAGGGGAAGCTGGCAGTGCTCCTGCAGCACAGGATTGGATTCCTGCAGCACAGGATTCCATTCCTGCAGCACAGGATCCCATTCCTGCAGCACAGGATTGGATTCCTGCAGCACAGGATTCCTGCAGCACAGGATTGGATTCCTGCAGCACAGGATTCCTACAGAACAGGATTGGATTCCTGCAGCACAGGATTCCATTCCTGCAGCACAGGATTGGATTCCTGCAGCACAGGATTCCTGCAGCACAGGATTCCTGCAGCACAGGATCCCATTCCTGCAGCACAGGATTGGATTCCTGCAGCACAGGATTCCATTCCTGCAGCACAGGATTCCATTCCTGCAGCACAGGATTCCTGCAGCACAGGATCCCATTCCTGCAGCACAGGATCCCATTCCTGCAGCACAGGATTCCATTCCTGCAGCACAGGATTCCTGCAGCACAGGATTCCATTCCTGCAGCACAGGATCCCATTCCTGCAGCACAGGATTCCATTCCTGCAGCACAGGATTCCTGCAGCACAGGATTCCATTCCTGCAGCACAGGATCCCATTCCTGCAGCACAGGATTCCATTCCTGCAGCACAGGATTCCTGCAGCACAGGATTCCATTCCTGCAGCACAGGATCCCATTCCTGCAGCACAGGATTCCTGCAGCACAGGATCCCATTCCTGCAGCACAGGATTCCATTCCTGCAGCACAGGATTCCATTCCTGCAGCACAGGATTCCTGCAGCACAGGATCCCATTGCTGCAGCACAGGATTCCTGCAGCACAGGATCCCATTGCTGCAGCACAGGATTCCTGCAGCACAGGATCCCATTCCTGCAGCAGGGATCCCATTCCTGCAGGTGGGATTGCCTGAGGGTGACCTCAGCCGTGGAGCTGGGGCTGTGTGTGAGGTGTCATCTGTCACTGCAGGAACGTGTCAGCTGCTCCATAGTGAATTCCATGCCTAGATGTGCTGTTGAATTCCCTTGGCTCGTGTCTCAAGCAATGGCTGTGGCAAGAGAGCCTTTCTTTGCCTGGCTAGGGGATCCAGAATCACAGGATAACCAGGTTGGAAGAGATCTCCAAGATCATCGAGCCCAACCCATGCCCTAACACCTCCACTAGACCAGGGGTTAGAGCATTAATTAACTATTGTGGGTTCTCAGTGCATACCCTGTGCCACCTCCATCCCAGACTGGATTGCAATCCCTTTTCCTAAATGGGGCCAAACCGAGGGGCTTATGTGAGCAGCAGCCAGTAATAAAATGAGGCTGATTGTTTAATTAGTGACGTGAGAAATGAGGCTTACATAGCTCTGACTGTTCTCTGCTGGCCACTCTGGTCTCATTTGCAATTCCAGCATCTCCATTCTATGGCATTCAGCACATCTCTGTCCTGAGACTTATTTTCTGTGTGCCGCTTTGACAGGTGAGATCAGCCTCTGCTGACAGGTCCAATTTATACAAATTTTACCTTCAGGATGTAGCACATGACTCTCTTTATTTTTTCTGTTGAGCTTTTAAAATCTGTGACTCTGATAAACTTTTATAAAGCTCTGATTGGTGGGAGGGGTGTATTTAAGTGATTGCCAAGACTTCAGGCAGGTCGTGTGGAGATGCACACAAGCAATTTGCAGGTGCTGGAACTAGCCTTCCTTTCTCCTTGTTTCCATCATTTTGAGTGTCTAGGCTCCTACCTGTGTTCTTAGGAAGTTCCAGCCATTTAATTAAATTAAAGTAAATTACAGCATGGATAGCTGTGTAGTGCAAACATAAAATCCAGGGTTCAGTTCACTTCATCATGGAAAGGGACAGAACAACTTGAAGTTACTGTGTTGCTTTTGAAAGTAGGTGACTTAAATCAAACCCATTTTAGTGAGTTTACAGAGAAGGGGTAGGAGTCGTGTTCAGCAAGACTAACAAGCATTCATGACTTGAAGATAAGGTGATTGTTTTGGCAGCCTAACTTAAGCAATCATGTTTTTAAATCCTGGGTTCCCAATTCCTTCCTCCCACCTGGCCATCCATCCTTTATCATGTCATCTGGAATATGAAGAGGTGCTTCAGGGACTGTGGTACTGGCCTGCCTTCAGACCAGGAACCTATCATAGGAAGGTTCTTTATCCCATTAGTAATCTTCTCAGCTTCCTGGCCATATAAATCAATCTTTCTGATGTGCTCTCTTTTCTTTTTCCTTTTCTTTCCTCTTCTTTTTTTGGTTGAGCTGAACAGGGATTTTAAATGTATGCCAAGATCATATCTTATTCAAGACATGTTAAAGCTATTTCAGGTATATTCAGTCTTTTGCAGAGTCTCACTAATTATATTTTAGTAGTTCATCTGTGCTGAGATTACTTTGCTGTCTTGTTTTATTTCATAATTTATAGTAAATAATTTTTGTTCTGCTCTTCCCTATTTAATTTATCTCTATAAAGAGATTTTATGATGTGTTCAGATGTGAAAATAATTGTAGTAGGTCAAATTAATCCCAAATGTAGCTTCACAGAACTGACAGGAATTGTGATAGAGACTTTTGATCCACGTAAATAAACTTGATTTAGCGTTTGTGTGAGTTTACTTCTAAGAGTTTTAATAGGAGACCTAGATCCTGCTGTACAAATCCTGTATTGATCTACAATGCACAAGAGACTCCCTAAGGAGCTGGGGTTTTTTTACAGCCACTCTCAGGTGTCACTGGTTCTTTAAAGGAGGAAGCCAAAAAACTGCAGTGCTATAACTTCGCAGAATTTTTTCCTAAAGAAAATTTGCCCATTCACGTGGGGTGTCTCAGAGAAAAAAAAAAATGCTGTGGCAGTGGAGAGAGCAGTGGTGTGGTGCAGAGCCAGCAGAGGGCTGGTTAATGTGGGTGCAGGCAGGGGCTCCCCCCTGGATGTGGAGAGCCCACACATGCCAGGTTTGCTGCAGGTGCACAGCTCTCATCCCTGGATCAGCTCCAGAGCATCCTCTCCCTCACTGCTCTGACATTTCAGTCGTGTGTAAGGAAAGGCAGCCCTGCTTGGAGAAAACTCCATCAACATTTCTGCAAAGACAAACAACTGAGAGCAGCCTTATGGATTTTGTGACTGGAAAGGACCATTAATCTAATCTAACCTTCTGCAAAGAAAAAGCTGTATATTTTAACTAAGGAAATACTTTCAGTCAAGGAAACTGTTTGAACAGAGATGTTAAGACTGGTTGGTAATGTTTGCCTACATTTTAGGGCTGTGGGTGCACAATGAAGACAAGTTCTGTTAAACAGATATTTATAAGATACTAAAAATGTTTCATTCTCAAGATTTCCCTCAGCAATTCATAGTTGCATTTGAATCCTGAGACTCTGTAAGTCAGGTGGCTCACTGCTTCTACTTACAATTTGAATGGCATCACCATGATTGCTGAGGAAAATAACTTTAAATTCAATTTTCAAATATAGAAAAGCCATGATGCCAATAAAATGCAATTTTCCAAACATGTATATTACATAACTTGAAGTCAGCTTATTGGCTTGCTCCTCTCAAATGCTGTAGACAGTGCCACACTGGGCACTTTATGCATAGGGACTACCAGCAATATTGCCTTCATAAAGTGAGGCTGGGCTAGAAGGAAACATTTGTGCAGGGGTGAAAACCTCAGAGCCCTGGAGAGTTTGTCTCTGGAGTCATGGGGGATGTGGCAGGTGCAGGGGTGAGACAGGGCAGGCTTATTCTACAAAGACAATAACCCAGTACCTGGCAAAGTGCACAAAGTGGTCCTAGGAGGAATACAAAGGAGCCCCAGGGGAGCTTTGCTTTGGCCTCTGAAAGGATTTGTTACCTCAGAACAAGAACAGTCCAACTGTGGTAGCACAATGCCCAAACAAACAGCAGTAGGCAGGAACAGGAGCATGGGGGAATGCTGCTCTGCCTTAAAAATGTAGGCTTGAGCAGATGTGGGGATGGATTTATGGGAATTGAAATACACGTAGGTTTTGAACCTGAAACGTTCAAGTGCAGCTCTGTTCACCTTCATTAACCAGCACAGAGGATGGGAGATACCCAGAGCCCAGCAGGTGTCACACAGGGCTCACTATGGACTGGTTTAGTTCCACTCAGCCAGGAACTGCCAGGCTTCCTACTGGGGGGCTTGCTCACTCCTCAAAAAAACACCAGAGGCAGCAGGAACAGCCATTGCTGACATCCAGAAAAGGCTTTCCAGCACATTTCCTTGCCTGCTTCATGGAGAAGCAAAGGGAGCAGTGGTTGAGCAGTGGCTCAGGAGAAGCTTGCTGCTGCCACTGATTTCATTGCCATGACTCCAGGCATGCCCTGCTTTGTGAGATAAGCAGCTCAACTTCCAATCCTCGCTGCTAAACATTTTTTGCCCATTACTTCTTGTGGACAGAGTAATTCCTCGGGGGTAGAGGGGAGGAGAAACAAAGCCAAGTTGTCCTGAACCTCATGCCAGTCAATGTAAAATGTTACTAGAATTCAGGAAAGCATGTGTGGGCGATGGATTCAGAACCGATTTTACAGGGGGAAATTTTGCTGGAAGAAAAAGAAACTCCTACAGTTCTTTGCAAAAGTTCTTCCAGCTTTTCTTTTCTAAAAGCTCTGAAGCTGTCATGTAGCACTCCTGGTGATTAATGATTGTGGGATAGCTGATATGTGGGTGATGAATTAGTAATCAGCTTTGGGCTCACACAGACACCCAGCCTCTTTCCATTCCGCGTCCTGCGCCATGCCAGTACAGATCGCTCCCAGAAATGTTTGTGAGATGTGATGGTTTCAATGTGTTGGGAGGAAAGGTGGGAGCCAATCTTGCCCAGATCCAAAGGGATGAAGTCTCAGCCTGCAGCACAGGGCCGTTGGGATGTTCCCACTGACAGTACAGGAAGATGCTCTGCTGCCTTTGCTGGGTTTTCTCTCAGCTTGAGCTGGGGAAGGGTTGGGGATCTTTGTTCAGTCCTACTTGGTTCCCATCATTCCTCTCATGGGCTCACTAACTTTTACACTTTATGACTCTCATTATATAGATTTAAATGGAAAATATATACTACCTGCCAACAGCACAGTGCCTGCCAGTGAAATAAAAAGCCACATTATCCTTTCAGAATATTATGAATGTGTACTGCTTTCCTTACTGCAGCCAACAGGGACTGGAGTGGAGGTGCACAGG
Source organism: Buphagus erythrorhynchus (assembly GCA_013400855.1). NCBI lineage: Eukaryota > Metazoa > Chordata > Aves > Passeriformes > Sturnidae > Buphagus > Buphagus erythrorhynchus. Next base: position 32,782 of record VZTT01026472.1, on the reverse strand, counting down.
TAGGCAAGGCAGGGATGGAAAACAAGTGGAAAAAAAATGACTTTGAGCTGAACAAAGTTATCCAGAGAGTATCAGTGACAGAATTAAATCAGCAGCTTGGCTGATGGAGGGAGGTAATGTTCAGGTGAAGTTCTCCTTAGTCTGGCACAGGAAAACAAAACAAAAAGCCATGGGAAGAAAGCTCTTGGACTAACTCTAGCTTATAAAGAATTTGGATTTAATTTTATATTCATAGAAAATTCATTTAAAGTGAAAGGAAATTAGCTCAGATAAGCTATGTTCTCCTTGAGACTGAAAATTAGCTGAACTCCTCTAAACAAAGGCTACTACAACTCAGCAGTAGAGATGAGGTCTGTTCTTGTGGCACAGGGATTACTGTTGGATTCAAACATATTTATTTTGAAAGGTGTTTGACAAATATGTTGTACAGAAAGTTCTGCTATTATTTCTTGTTAAACCCTTTAATCTGTCACAGTCACAGTACTGCCTCAGCTCTAAATTCTAACTGCTCATTTTTAAATAAGTAATGCTCTACATAGCTGATATGTGTTGAATAAGAAAAAAGAAAAAAAAAACGAACAAACAGTGAGTTCTGTTTAATAATATGAGTGATCTGGGAGATGAAGGTGAACAAAAATTAGATTTGCCACTGGTTGCAAATGAAGAAAACCTTAAAAATAATAGTGTAGACAGAGCAAGATCAAGAGAATAAAAGTAATTTCTAGAACACTACAACCAGCTTGGACAAATGAAAAATATTTCCTCGGGGAGGGAGAGATCTGTATCCCACAGTAATGAGAAGATGAAACAAGCCCATGGTGGGACACGAGGCTGCTGCAAGAGATGCCAATGAGAAAGGCCAGGTCCTGGTGTCAGGGGGCAGAAATGAAGCAGTTCATCTTTATAAGGCTTTGATTGTAAACTATTTCTCTCAGGATGTTTTTTTAACTAGAATACAAGTTCAAAGAACAGTTCTCACTAGGGTTGCTGGGGGGTGATTGATTCTTCAGGAGTGATTTATTGTTACTAAAACTTAGTTAAAACAGGCTAACAAGGACACGAGTCAATTGTGCAAATATTTAAGGGAGAAGACAGGAAGGTTCAAGAGGAATTATTGAGAACATTGAGCAAGAGCATAAGTCGAAGTAATGAGAGCTAATTAAGGAGCAGAAATTGCAAGCCTCATATAATGAAATGCTTTCTTACACAGGGACATGGCATGCTGTAGAATAATTGAAAGAAAAGTGCAGGGAGATTGTACAGTTGGAGAAATTAAAGATAGGCACATACAGACTTCTGTAACTAATTAAGAAATTGAGACCAAAAATAGTGCAGATTGAAGACACAGACCCCAATCTCACTGTTTCTTTACACATTTTTATATTCACTTACTATCTGGGCCCAGGCAAGGAGAGAAAATAATTTGTATGTGGCAAAAAGGTAGAAACACAACAAGAGCCTTTGCTTGTGTTTCTTGCCTCAAAGGCTAATTTCCTTTCATGCCCTCTGACTGACAGCAATGCTCCTAATCCTGAGTGATTTCAAAAGGAAAGTGAAATGGGGATTTGTCTTAAGAATTTGTTCTCCTTTGTACTTTATTCAAAAGAAGAAATACTTGGATCTGTGTTTCTAAGGGTCAAAACAAGATCATTCTTATCTCAGCCAGTGTCATGGACTGTGACTAAATATTCATCTGCAAATTAAGTGTTCCAAGCACAACAACAATACAGGGTTTGAAAGCAATGGAGTTTAGTTTCTTTATGGGCTTGGTGGTAATTCTGAAATAAAAGCTACAGAGACTTGTTCATGAAACCTACTCTCTGCATTCTGCACCCTGCACCCACATCGCTTATCCACAGGACAATATAGGTTTAAAGCATGACTGACCCTTGATTTCTCTCATCTATGGAAATTTAAAAAAAAAAATAAAAAATAAAAATAGCAACAACAACAACAACAAAAAAAACCCAGTAGATTTAATTGTCTTAAAGATAGTGATACAGCTCATGGCTCAGAGATCTAGAACACATTGCCTTTTCTTTCAGAAAAAAAACCTGTTATTCTCACTCAGATCTTTTACTGGGAGTTGTAAGTTTATTCCATAATTTCCCACTTCTGCTTTATATTATTTTTTCAGCCTTGGTAACTTTTCTATGCCCTTGTAGTGCTCTGTGGAGCAGACAGTATTCGAGTCCCAAGCATCAGTGAAGGGTCAAACTCAGGAGCTGGAATTAAGCTCTGAGTGAGTTGGGTACAGACATAACCCATTCTGTGATGTCTTTGTCTTTGCTGCTCGTTCAGAAACAGTAATAAACACACACAGAGCTGTGTCATTCCTTGATGGAGCTAAATTCTCCTCCTCCTTGCCTGCTGCCAATGGTCTCTAAGAGAGGATCCTGTTTTACATGAAGTTACAGTCCTGTGGTTGCACAAACTCATCCCCACTCCATTTGGGATTGAGTCTGTCCTGATACACAATGCCTTCTGGATCCTCAATAAATTATTCTATTTCAACAGGGCATCAGAGATACATCTCAGTGCTTTTATTCAACCCTCTGTTTNAAATAAATAAATAAATAAATCACTATTTTTTTTAAATATTTAACAGATAATTCCTGTTCATTTTGAAAATCTCACTGTCTCTGTGCCTTGGGATCAGTTTGAAACTGAGATGCTTGTCTCTGTGATGTGCTGGAATCACATTTCCATCTCGTGGTGGATCACCTGCCTGATCCCGGCTGTTTTGAATACCATGAGTTAGTGTCTGACCACCCCAGAATGTTCCCTTTTCCCATAAAATCCATTTTCCAGCTCCATGAACACCTTTTGTCACTGGTGGTGGCACAAAGNGCCCATTCTGTGATGTCTTTGTCTTTGCTGCTCGTTCAGAAACAGTAATAAACACACACAGAGCTGTGTCATTCCTTGATGGAGCTAAATTCTCCTCCTCCTTGCCTGCTGCCAATGGTCTCTAAGAGAGGATCCTGTTTTACATGAAGTTACAGTCCTGTGGTTGCACAAACTCATCCCCACTCCATTTGGGATTGAGTCTGTCCTGATACACAATGCCTTCTGGATCCTCAATAAATTATTCTATTTCAACAGGGCATCAGAGATACATCTCAGTGCTTTTATTCAACCCTCTGTTTTCAGAGCTCTATAGAAATAAAGGCTTGGGAGAGAAACCCTTGTGACCTTCTGGGTGTCCTAGGCCAGCTTCCATTTTATTTACTTCATTAAGAGATAGATGGTCTTTCCTCTTAAATGATTGAAGCAGATCAGAAGCATTTTGCATAGTTCTTAGATTACCTTGAGTCTCTTGGGATACACTCTGTTTCCCAGAACTCTGTCCTTAAAATAAATAAATAAATAAATAAATCATATTTTTTTAAATATTTAACAAATAATTCCTGTTCATTTTGANTTTGAAAATCTCACTGTCTCTGTGCCTTGGGATCAGTTTGAAACTGAGATGCTTGTCTCTGTGATGTGCTGGAATCACATTTCCATCTCGTGGTGGATCACCTGCCTGATCCCGGCTGTTTTGAATACCATGAGTTAGTGTCTGACCACCCCAGAATGTTCCCTTTTCCCATAAAATCCATTTTCCAGCTCCATGAGCACCTTTTGTCACTGGTGGTGGCACAAAGCAGCAGGGTCTGTCTCAGCTGGGGCCAGGCACCAGTGTGGGGGCAGTTTAACCAAGCCAAGGCAGGACATGTCCACAGTGTGCCAGGGTGGATCTCTTGCTGGTCTCCCTCCTTGACAGGGTTATTTTTTCCCATTTGACAGCCAGGAGACCTTGGAAAGGGTTGGCTGTTGGTTCACTCTTTAGAAATTTTCACTCAGGACAGCTGTAACCCTATTTTCCAGCACAGTTGTCCCCTCAGGAATGCTGCCTAGGCAGCTGTCACACAGGATGATCCAGCCCTGGCCACCCTGTCCCAGGCAGGTTGGTGAGGATGCTGAAGCTATTGGACATCAGCTCAATTTGGATATTCACATCAATAACATGCACAGAGCATCTTTGCATTTTTAGCATGGTAAATGACAAAGCCATCTGGAGGCTCACTCTGCAGACACTGCCAGATTTCCAAAAGGTAGATAATGCCTGCTCAAAAAAAATGCTTTCCAGAATTTCCCTGACAGCAAAATATTTTTATTGCCCTGCCCTTGGGATAAATGCAATTTCTTCTTTGGTTGCCTTGCCACTGACCTCCACAGCAGCAATCTCTGTCCATGTGTCTTCTGTCTTTATATACATAAACCCAAAAAAATCGGGATCAGGAAATGTAATAAAATAAAACTGCTGTTGAAGAGAAGCAGTTAAATGTTTTCAAATTTTAGGTGAAAAAGCTGGTTGTTTGGGGAAAAAAATACCGTATTTGTGCAATCACTTTTTGCCATTTGCCTTCCTGTTTTGTCTTGCCAATAGCTGACAGTGCAGGGTGCTCTGGAGTGGTAGAGTGGATTATCTTCTTTTGTAATTATTATTTAATTACTGCAAATGGGATTTTATTTTTAATTTTCTTCGAAGCAATTTGGGGACGTTTTGTGAGAGGAGACTGGAAAGCTGAGTAGCAGGGTAAAACAGAGGTGTTCATGCTTTGGGATATGCAGAGCTCAAAGGAAGAGCAAGGAAAGGTCCTGGATACCACACTAGGATTTGGGAGGCAGCAACACAAGCACCATTCACACAGCAATCCCATCCCTCCTGAGGCTGATACACCATTAGTGTGCCTTTGGAGGAACCTCTGCTCTGTAACACTGATTTCTCAGCTCTTTAAGCTCAGAGTGCCCCAGAGGATGTTCTCCTTGTCCCAAGGCACAGGCTGGATTTGCTAACGCAGCTGCAGCTTGGAAGGACAGGGTTTATTCTTCTGCTCAGTCACTCAGGGGCTGGGAGGAAGAGCAGAGCAGCAGCAGTGGTGGCTCTTCTTTTAATTCAGTCTAGAGGCAGCCAGTAATTCACAAAGGTTACCTCAGTGCAAGGAGGATTCCTTCTGTGGATATTTTTTCTAATCCCCCTTTATTGGATAATAATCAAATCTACCTAATGTCTACACATAATACTTAGACATTTTGTCTTGTTGAAGGTTTTTCCTAACCACTTGCTATAGTGGTTTGCTTTCTAAAGGTGTATGTATATCTCAATATTAAAAATTAAGGGATACTTTGTAGTCCTTTCTTCACTATATAAATAAATTCTCACAGCAGTGTAAGAGAAGAAAATAAGGATAGTAAAGGATGGGAAGACTAAGAGGACTACTGGACAAAGTGAATTATTTTTATTTGAGGGCAGTAGTTGAAATGGGAGTCTTTCTAATGCCTGGATATCTTTTTTATCTTTTTTTTTATTTTTCATTGAAGAGAGAAACTGAAATTTTGAAATGTCAAGGAAATTAATTTTGGGGGAAAGAAAAGTAGTTATTTATAGAGGAGGAAAGATGTCATTAGTTAATACAAGTTAGTTGATCATTAGTTTTTACTGTCAAAATTGTTGAAAATGAAAAATGGGAAAAAGAGAGCAGCAGCTGGAACTATCAAATGTTCAGGAGCCATCAATCTGTTCCTCTCTAGGACAAAAGGTGATCTGCATGTCTAACACTAACAGAAACTGATAGCATGATTTAAATTTGAGGCAAAAGTCACCTAAAAAGAAATTTTACGTCGCTTAGGAAGACGGGAGTTTTAAAACATTTTACAATAAATTATCCTTAAAATGTGTGTTTTAAAAATCATATGAGTATGGCTCAATATTCATATTGGAAGTTAAATCACTAAATAGTTGGAAATATTGCAAATTTTGCAGTAGTTATGCCTGTAGTAATGCTAAGGAAGAATCCTTGTGTTAGGAGAGTTGTGGATCATTAGTAATGATCAGGGGAGAAAAGTCATTAGGATAACATATTTCTTGTGGAAAAATTAATTGAGTTTCATCCATTATTTCCCAGCCACAGCTTACTATATTGAAAATTAAATTATATAGGATGTAACCTACCTGTGTGGGTTTCTGTAAGCAAATATCAACTTTTTTTGGTTTTGGAAAATAAAACTGGAGTGGAAAATGGAACACAGTCATAATAGATACAAGCTGTGTGTTTGAGGTTTTTAGTGTTGAATTAGAGATATGGAAATAAGTAAATCCAGAGTATTATTTTCTCTCCCTCGTTCTCCCTCATTCTTAAATATTTTCATTACCTTCTGCCTGACTTTAGAAGAAAGTAACATTTCCAAAGTAAATTCCTTTTTTTTTAACATAAATACAGGCAATTGTAACTGAGTTCCCTAAAAACCATCTGTCATTATCAAGGTCAAGTATGCTGGTCATTCTCTGAGAAAATAGTTCAGTCATCACTTGGTTGTACTTGAAGAAAGAAAATACAGTCAGTTTCTAAATTCAATTTGAGCCAGCTTCTAAATTCAGATTTCTTTATTGGCAGATCAAAATCACTGGGGAATTTTGTGGGTTTTTTGTCCATAAGCATATCAAGAGAACTTATGGCATTTTTATTGGGAGCTTGCTTTTATACCTTTACAGCCTTACAGATTTTTATAGCTTGGATTTATTTTCAAGCAAACACAATAAAAGATTTAAGACAGTCATTTAAATTGGGAGTAACTTCTTCTGAAGGAAGTAAAAATCCTTTATTTTTGGGTTAATGAAGTGACTATGGAATTAAACACAAATAGAATTCAATTTAATTTTTTTAATTGAAAGGCTTTTTTAATTTTTTTTTTTTTAATTGAAACAGAAAAAGGCTTTTTCTGTTTGCTTGATCACAAGTGCATTCAAGTCTAAAGGTTTTGCAGAGTCAAGTGCAAAATGGCTTTCCCAAGGTACCCTTTGATTTTCCTTCTGGCTTGGACTATGGACAGAAATCAGTGAGGTTTTTTTAATCCTTTATTAATAACAAAGAGGGGGTTTCCTGGATTCCAGAACTATTCACGAGCCTGCTAAGAAATCTTACTCTGTTTCTGTAATGAACTCAGCAGAGCAGGAACTCTTTGGTGCAAAGAGAGAAATTCCATGTGAACAGGAGGAAGGATTTCTTTATTGCATGGGTGACCACGCACTGAACAGATTGCCCAGAGAGGGTGTGCAGCATCCCTCACATCTGGAGATGTCCAGAACATCTGGACACAAAGCTGTGCCCTGTGCTCTGGGATGGCCCTGCTGGGGCTGGGAGCAGTGCCCACTGTGGGCCCTTCCAGCCTGACCCCATCTGGGATCCTGTGCTGTTGCTCAGGGATTCCTCATGTTTACCCACATTTATAAATAAGCCAGTGCAGTCTGAGTTAGAACTGATCACTAAATGTGATACTGTAATATGACAGAAGTCATAATCCTCAGTAAGAAAAATATTTCTGATATTTCCTCCATTTTTCCTTTATTCTCCATTCTCCTTTATTTCAGTGCTCCACTCAGAAACACTGGGAAAGGATTAGTTTGCCCAGAACTTGGGGGATTTTTCCCTGCTATGTCACTTGTCTTAATAAAACAGTTTACTTCAAATTCCACCCAGTTATGATTTAAAAAGAGATTTTTGTCATGTTAATCCCAGTCTTGGCTTTGCACTATTACATTCAAACTGCCACTATCACTCCTTGCTCCTGCTGGGAAGTGTTTGGCAAAGTACAACTCTGTCCACTGCAAGTCTTGCCTCAAGAAGTCCTATGGTTAAGCAGGCTCCTCACAAGAAAAGAAATTCAGCTCTTGTGCCAATCCAAAGAGAAACCAGCATGAACTCATCACACGAGCTCCCCATAGTCTGCTGTTATAAGGCTTGGCCTGGTTTATATCTGTTCTTAATCTGTAGTTTTGAATTATTGGTGTGTGATGGGACAGAGTTTTTACCAGTTGGAGTCCTTCATTAGATGGATTGTGTCAGGTCAGGAGTCAGGGGAGGGCAGCTCAGAAGTGGAACAGTGGAAGAGTGCTCAGCTGAAGGTTTTTTGATTGTTTGATGGCTTAACAGTGCCACTGCAGATGGAGAATTGGGACAAGAGTGGAATTTGGAGTGGCCTCTTTGCCTTCCCTCAGCAAGGGAAGAGGAAGGGGAGAAATGCTACCCATAAAGTGGGGGAGAAAAAACCAACAATCAGAACTGCAATGTCTACTTGGAATTCAGGTGGCTGCACATCAAATTACCTCGAATAGTCTGACTGCTGATTGCTACTATTCATGAAAAGTGGCTTTATTTCAGTTCTGAAATATCCCAGGGCAACAGCTCTCCCCTTGGGTTTTCTTGTCTGAGTCACTAAAATGTTCTCTTTTTTAATTTTCTCCTTGACCCTCTCCTCCCACTCACCTCTTTCCACACACATTTAGCTGCATTCAAAGGGATAGTGAGGAAATAGTTTTCAGTCCATCTCATACGGCCAAAACACTGCTGCAAAGTGCCCTCCTTAGATTTTGGGAAGAACCAGCTGACAGAGGAAGGTTAGTTGGCTGAAGGCAAGGTAACATGACAAAGAACAGCTCAAAGGCATAGTGATAATTTTACCTGACTTCTTTTCAGTTAACCACATCTGCTTCTGGACACCCAGGTCCTGTTAAACCACGTTACCTTTGGAGCCTGTCACCTCAGCCCAGCTCATTTCTTTGTCTGAAACAACTAAAATCAGTTGACCTTCAAGTTACAGTGATGTTTGCCTAATCATTGAGAAGTGAAGAGCTTGATTACACTTAGGATCCTGCTTGCTTGGACTGGTACTTAAGGCTGCATTTCATTCTCCCTACTGATTTATAAGAGATGCTCAGTTTACTGTTACTTGTAATCCTCAATTGAAGCTTTAGTACAGTCCTAGATCAACTGAGATGGGCTTTCAAGTGGACAGTGTAAATTATAAATCCTGCACTAACAATGTGGCAACCTGTCCTAGGAAAATACCCTTCAGTTCCATTGCCCTTTAATGGCTCTCTTCTGTTGGCCATTGCATCCCATCTATCTAAATCCCATGGGTATTTTAAATCAGATCTGCTTTGGGGAAAATAGCAATAGTAATATTAATCACTCCCATAGTGCTGCCAATCTGTAATGGTTTGAGTGGGGCATCCTTTGATGCTGTATGGTGTTAATGATAGCAATAATGAGCTTTGCAGTTGATCACATCATTTGCCTTGAAGGATCACTTCAGATAACAAAAACCAGAGGTTTGTTGTGCAAGGACTGATTGTTCACACACACAAGCAGTTTTCCTTCCCAATAGAGGAGTTATTTATTGCTGGGAGACAGCAGTTTCTTCTATCCCAGGGATGTGTTGTTGATAATGCTGTAGAAAGCCCCATATTTCCAGACACATACTGTGAATCATCAAAATCTGAGAAATTACTTCATTCTGAGCCAGGTGTAAAATTACAACAGGAGATATAAATGCAAGTGCTTGTATAATCCTCTGGCTTCATTGGTTCAAAATGTTTTAAGTTCTCTTCTTTTTGTCTGTATTCTTATTTTCATCCTGTCATTGGATTGCCTGGGAGCTGGCAGATAAACTTCCTGTCTAATATGCAGATTATATGGTTAAAATTACTGATATTTTGATATGCCCCATTTTGTGCTTTCTGACTGTATACTGTGTAACCAACACAAGGGTTTTGTACTTAATTATAAGCCAAGCATTAAGTGGCACGTGCTGGCAGGATGCCAGCTCCATAGTTTTTCATTTTTATGTTTCTTGTTTGTTCTTTCAAAGCCTCAAGTAATGCAATGTGTTTTCTGAGTAATTGTAATGCTGCTTTAGGAATAACTTTACAGCTCCTCAGAAGTTACCAAAAAATTCTCCACCCACCAGCACTGGCTGATGACTGAGCCTGCTTAATAGATTGTCTCTGATCTCGAGTGGCTACCATATAAGATGGAATATCTGGAATATTGTTCAGTGACCTGAACTGGAAAATTAAAGAATTGCAGCTGGATGATGGGCGAGATTGGAGAGGCTGTTATAAGAATCCTGCTCTGCCCATATTGCTGCAGGAAATGCTCCTGGCTCTCCTATAGTAATATGTTTTATGAAACACCCTTAGAAACAATCAGTTCTTAGGGGTTAAAATCAATAGGAGCTTACTGTCTCCTGTTTCTATAAATCTATAAATCCAGTTTCTATGCCTTGCTCTGGAAAGTGGAAAGGCCAGACTTTGTATCAGATTAAGATGAGTTAGAGTAGATTGAGGCTTAAGGGTTTTCCATCAGAATGTAGATATTAAAGATAGACAATTTTACCTTGTCTTTTTATTATTTGATTTTTATTTTCCTTACTCCATTTTAAGCTGAATTCTAATTATTCTTGTTATCCCACTAGCACTCAAATTTAGCCCAGAGAATACTGAGAATATAACATTTCTCTGTCTGCTAAAAGCCCAGATTTCATTTGGTACTTTCTATTTGTTTTCTTTGCTAGAACATGGACATTCATATTTATGACCTTCTTGTTTTCCAGCACCTCCCAGATGGCTCTGCCCCGAGTGCACAGGCTGAATTTTATCTTCTGCCAGATCCTTATGGGGTCAGCAGAAGGAAAACAAGAACAGCTCCAAAAGGCTCTGACCCTACTTACAATGAACTTGTGAGTACAGTTCACTTCCTTCCAGCCTTTCTTGTCTCATGGCATCACGGAGTGGGTCAGGCTGGAAGGGCCCACAGTGGGCACTGCTCCCACTCCCAGCCCCAGCAGGGCCATCCCAGAGCACAGGGCACAGCTTTGTGTCCAGATGTTCTGGGGTGTCACCAGTGAGGGAGACCCCACACCCTCCCTGGACAACCTGTTCCAGTGCTCAGGCACTGCACAGGGAAGTTCTTCCTCACCTCCACTCAAGTGGAATTTCCTGCACATCAGTCCCTCCTGTTGCCCCTTGCCCCATTTCTTGGCCCCACAGAGCAGAGCCTGGGACATCCCCTGACCTCTTCCTGCAGACACTGACAGATGTGGATGTCTCAGCTGTCTCTTTGCCCAGCTCACTCAGCTTCTTCTCGTGAGAGAGATGCTCCAGTCCCCCCACCATCTCCAGAGCCCTTCACTGGACTCACTCCAGAGGTTCCCTGCTTTTCCTGAGCCTGGAACTGAACACAGCACTCCAGATGTGCCTCACTGGGGCTGAGTAGAGAGGCAGGATCACCTCCCTCTACCTGCTGACAGTGCTTCTCCTGCTGCAGCCCAGGATCTCTTTTTGGCCATAAGAACACACTGCTGGCTCATGGACAGCCTGCTGTCCACCAGGACCCCCAGGTCCTTCTCTGCAGAGCTGCTTCCCAGCAGGTCACCCACAACCCACACGGGTGCAACTTCTTCTATTTGCTTTGCCCACCCTTGAAATAAAACAACAATACAGCACTTTTAGAGCTATTGCAATGAAGATGACAAAAAAGAAGCTGATCATAAGCTGAACCACAAAGGGGAACTGTCTGCTTTGCATCTTTCTCAGAAGTGAAACAGTGTCTTTTATGTCCCTCTCTTCAGGAAAGCAGTTGGATTTTTCACAGTGCTCTGTCTTACCCCATAACCACAGTTACATGTTAGCCAAATGAGACCAAGCATCATTGCACCATAACCCAGCAGTGCTGAATGCAGATATGCACAATAGCATGAAAAGTACTCATTTAATGGATGCTGTTATTCAAATTAACATTTGAAAATTCGTTGTCAGTGTCCTAAATGATAACAAAAGAATAAATAGCCAGGTTCTTTTCATATTAAAATGCCATCAGCTCACAGCTATATATGATTATTTCACACACCACTGAAGTGCTCATGCCTCTAGGGTGAAAGGAAACATTTGTATGGAGAAACATTTATGGCAGAATGGGAAGTGGTATCAACCATGTTCATTTGTAAGGAGAGATGAGATTGAAACAGTAGGTGGGATTAGAGATTATAATTATTACATGTAACAATCTTCTGAAGATCTCAAAGTAATTTCCAAATGCTCTTTCAGCAGTCTATAAAGTAGAAGGCATGGAAAATATTACCACTCCACCCTGTTTCATAGTTGATATGATGAAGCTTAGGTTAGTCAGCAGAGTCTGAGTGCTTATCTCTTAGTTTCTCAATCCTGGAGTTCTAATATTTCTCTTTTCCCACATCTGTTAATTACAAAAGTTGCCTGCTTTCCCTGATGATTTTCAGTGTTCTGTAAGGAGTCTCCTTGAGTAGTACTGCTGCTCACTGCTGAGACAAATTGCCCTCCTTGCAGTACTGCAGTGGAATAACAAGGAGCTAGGCTTTATTTCTTTGTTCTTTCCTTCTTTTTTTGCTATCACAGTGGAATGCATCTAAATAATCTGCCTAAAGAAATTCCTTTACATTTGAAAGATATATAAAGCAAAGGAACATAATAGGATTATATCATAACATTCATTGTAAGGTATCCAAAATGGACAACAGATAAGAGCCAGCCAGCAGCACTGGAAGACAATTATCTTTCAAATTGTTCTTAGATCCCTCTGAATGCAAGGAAATCCAAAATCCTGTCTGCAGTTAGTCACTAGTCACTGGGAGGAGATTTAATTGTGGTTCACGAGTATGCCACTGCCGGTAAAAGAAATTCCGTGAAGGCTTTAATGTCCCTCACCAAAACAAAGAGCCTTCTTCCCAGATGCTCAGTCTTTTTCACTGGGAAGTGCTAAACACAGAGGGGACATATGGTTCCATTGAACTTGGCCATTTCCAACCCATGCCTGTGCTTTAGCAGCTCTGCTCCTCCATATGTGATGTCATTCTGGATGCATTTTTTGTCCAGGGCTGGTAGACTGAGGTAGAAGCTGCCCCAGGGAAGAAAAAGTACTAAAAATATAAGTCAGCTGTCTCTTAAGTTAGTTACTGTCCAAAACACTGTGTACAGAAATGTAGTAGCCTTTTTTATGAGTTCATAAGTTTTTATTAAAGCCAAATGGCTGGAAGGAAGCTGTATATTAATTTCCTTCTTTGTTCCAGACTGAGAAAAATCTGAAATGTGCTTCTCTTGGGTATTTTTGATTTTAGTTTTTGTACTTCTATTGCTTATGACTGCCTACAGCAAATTATCAACCTTGCAAAACTGCTTTTTGTGTTTGATTTTTACTCATGTGTGTGAGACTGAAGATGTGAAAGTCCAGGAGGGCTGACAATAAAATGAGTTACAGCAAATGTTTTGGAGTTGCTTTTAGCAAACAAATCCTTCTTTTCTCTTGTGCCTGTATTTGGATTTTGGAACTTGTGGCATTCACAGTAGTTAATGTTGTGTTGTGTTAAGAAGTGGTGGTAGAAAAGAAAAGGAGAAAAGTGGAATACAAAGAGAAAATGAAGGCAGCTGGATGGAAGGGGAGGAGGGGAACTGCACCAGCAGCCACGGCCACTCCCTCCAGCACCATGCATCAAAACTACCTTGCATTAATTACCAAATCTAGGAACTGTGCCATGGCTACCTAAGGAGAAGCAACTGTCCCTCATTTGTGATTAAAATGTCATTAGACTCCTGTAGGTCAACAGTGTTTCTCTTTTTGGAGCCAGCAATAGTTGAATTCCAGCCCAAACTGTCCCACTGATTTGCTGCATGGCCGTGTATAACTCACCTCCATCTGACCTATCTGTGTAAAAGGCAGGCAAATATTCTCATGCACAGTCATTTCAGGACTTAACTGTTCCCAAATTCTGGCAGGTGGCATTTGTTTTATGCACATCCTAGTTCAGCCTTCTCCAGAGCTTTCTTGTGTCCCTACATCCTGATGATAATGTATGCCTTACTCCAGCAGAACCAGTTTACTGGGATCATTTGAAAACCACTGCAAAGGTCTGTTATTGCTCAAAGATTAAAGCCTCTTTTTGGCCAGAGACTGAAAGTTGTTCATTACCCCAGTTCAGTTTCTTAGCATTTACAGCTGATATGTGTAGTTTTTGGTGATTTAAAGCAACAGCTGGTACCTTTAATGTATTGGCAAAGAAACAAGGCAGCTTTCTTTGGTAACATTAGCATCACCTCAGTGGCAGATCACAGATTTCTTCTAAATTGTTTTATGCTTACGGTGCCTGTCCTTGCTTTTCAGATTTTTTTTTCATCTTCTTTCTTTTATTTTGGTGAGGGGAAGAGAAGCTGTGGAATTTGTAATTCACAGACAATTTGGCAAACATGAAAACCAAAAAGCACCAGGTGCAAATTTCCCGACAGCCATCCCAAACTATTATTTCTAAAAGTTTCTAAATGGGAAAGGAAATATTAACCCCTGGTAAGGCCTTTCTTGGTGTCCTGTTCATTCCCTGCTCCCTGGGAAATGCCTGCAGTGGCAAGTGGAAGCACAGAGGGGCTCATCAGCCCAGCCCTTGGAGGTCCAGCCTAGAGGGGCTCATCTGCCTTTGCTCCTCCTCTGCAGAGCCTCAGGTACAGCCTGCATTCCCATTCCATGGGAAATGCAAGCAGGAAAATGCCTCTTAAGCAGTGTGAGTTTCCCATTTTCCTGAAGTGAGACAATCTCACCACATTTGCTTTTTAAACAGCATACAAAGATTAAAATTTAAAGTGTTTTTCCACTGCAACTAAAATAGCAAAACCAGCCCTACAAATCTGAGATGAAATGAACTTCTCTTAAGCGAGCTCACCTTCCCAGCCTGCACTGAGAACATTCCTTCCCATTCTGTCAGCCCACATGCAGCTCACTCAGCAGTTTTTGATTAATGCAAAGACTGAACATGGGAATCTGTTCTGAGTGCAGCTTATTCTTCTTAGGCTATTGCTCTAGACTGTTTGTTTTTTTTTTTTAAATTCAGAAAATACACCGTTATAATTTCATACCTAATCTCGATGTGTTCTCACAGTATTAAGCTATTTTAAATCTATAGGCATTAGTAATTTTTTAAGAGATGCTAAACTACTGTCTCATTTATTTTGAGAAGTATCAACAGCACTTTTGGAGTATCAGAAACATTTAAATTTGTTAACTCCATTTGCTAAACTGGGTCCGATCTTTTCCAGTTTTCACTGGGAAAATTATGAATACTGATTTTTTTTCCTCTCAAGCATTTTTCAAGACAGGTTTCAAATTTACTTAAAAATGATAATCAGATCTCACGGGCCTAAGCTCATGATTCTAAGGTAGAATCTCTTTTTATAAACTAGATAAGGTCAAATGTATTTCTGAGGTAAATTCACTAAACTGTGAATTTGGTTCATGGTTAATAGCTTACTATTCTGGATGGAAGTTTAAAGCAATTATCACAAAGTTGGATTAATCATCATCCTGACTGCTGCATTGAAGTGCTTTGCCTGTCAAACAGATTAACAAACTGGTATGATTTTTCTGTTTCACTGTGTATTATTGCAGATTGTGTATGACAGAGTCACAGAGCTCCAAGGCCGTGTGCTGAAGCTTGTTGTGAAAAGCAAAGGAGCATTCGTGGGAGCTGTTAACATCCAACTGAGCAGCGTCCAGTTAAATGAAGAAAAGTGGTACCCACTGGGAAACAGTGTAATTTAAATGTTCTCCAAGATGATTCAATTATCTGCCCACTAATGTTTCTTTATCCCATTTCCCACGGTACATTTTGTCTCAGTTGCCCCTGAGAATAGGCAGTCATCTGAGCACATATCCTAACCATAAGGCTCTTTATTGTCTTACAAGTGCTCCCATCTTCCTGCCAAGGATTCCTGACAGTGGGAGTTTAAGGAATCACATGCTAAGGACTTGTAGCAACATGCAGGAAGTTCTTATGACAGCAATGAAAGGCTTGGTTTTG
Organism: Buphagus erythrorhynchus; assembly: GCA_013400855.1. Classification (NCBI taxonomy): domain Eukaryota; kingdom Metazoa; phylum Chordata; class Aves; order Passeriformes; family Sturnidae; genus Buphagus; species Buphagus erythrorhynchus. Next base: position 17,080 of record VZTT01026472.1, on the reverse strand, counting down.
TTAATATTAAATAGTACTGTAAAAATACTGAATTCTGTACACATCAGTGTGTTGGGCCTCATTCTTTAATTCCACTGACTTTGTTGAAACAATGCTGATAATTGTGTAATTTAGCATCCTTGCATGTGATGGGTTCACCAGAAACCATGGGATGGTTCCCTGCCAATACATTTCAGATGTCCAGCAAATTTCACATTAAATCTTACCTAATCAATACTTTGCTTTTTAAAGAACTTTCAAAGTTTTGATGCAATGTAACATTTAATCCAGGATATTAATTTGTCAATAATATATGTCATTGTTTCTTTTATTCTGACATCCAAGAGGCAGATCTTCATTTGTGTGAAGAAAGAAGGAGGGAGAAGCTAATGTTCATGAATAAAGAGAATATATTGAATGTGAGCTTTCAGTGGGGGATTTATTGAAGATCATATACCACAGGTGTTTGTCTAGCAGTCTTCCCATATTGCACTCCTCTGCTGCATAAGGGGTTCAAGTCAATACATGCATTGAATAGACCACAGAGGTATAAAATATGTTTCTATATTAAATAGTGAACATGAGTGGTTCCTGTAAGTTCACAAATGCCAATTATGGGCTCTGATTTTCTCTAATTTGAGGAAGCACTTAAGCAAATCTTTAAGCATTTACCATGTGAGCAGCCACAATGAACTGCCCATTATTGCCAGACTCTTGCCCATACCCACTGACCATGTAAATAAAGCTTTCCAGGACCAGGGGCACATTTTTAAGGTGCAGGAGATGTGTTGATTTGTGATCTGATCAGCTGTAAATTTTAAGTGACCATAGACTGGACAGATCTGACATTTATCCTACCAGGTGGAAAAGCAGTCAACAGAGGGGTAATAATCCCAGAAGTGAAGATAATTGCCTTCTTCTCCCAAAGGATGTTCACATCCATCTTCAGAATATAAAGCTGTACAAAGCTCCTGAAGTGGGACTTGGAGTGTTAGTTAGGAAATTAAATAAGCTGGAGTTTTTCTCAGCATCAAACCAAAGGACTTGACCAGGTCTTATCTGAAAATACTTTCCCCAATCAAACTGGTGTCCTAAGCCCCTCCTCAGTAAGGAGAGGTGAGGGGAACTCTGAATATTAATATTATTAGTTATGAGTTATTCAGAGCTGTAAGAAACTGTAAAATATTTAGCACATGCAAGGGATATTGGCTGGCACACAGAATATCATTACTACAAAGATCAGGACACCAAACATTTTCTACTATAGGCTCTCCTGGGAAATGAGTCAAGTGCCTTGTCATTCAAGCACAGAAAACACACTGAGACCAGCTTACAAAGTTATGAAATTACCTGACCTTACAGTTCAATATTGATTTTAGATTCCTCTTAGTCTACTGTCTCAGTTTCCTTATTAAAATTATAATGCAATTTTCTAACAGTGTTATTTCCTATGACATTTTCTAACCCTTGTTTACCACATTCCCTGATTTTCCATCTTAGAGCAACATTAAATAAAACAGCATTAGAATAGCAATAAATAAAAAGAGCATTAGAATATATTATCAGAACTGTCTGCAAACTTAAGTAATACTGTTTGATATTAAAGAAACTTGTCAATGTAACATCTATTTTAAAAAAAATCATATTTGAGTAACAAATCTGCCATTTGTTGTGTAACTGCAGTCTTGTGGAAGGTCAACAATACTTCAGCTCTGGAAGGAAGATGGGAAATTGTCCTATGGGCAAGATCAACACTGATAGCTCTGTCAGGCAGGTTGTCCTCATAGGTCTTCACACACATGATCAACCCTTGCTTTTTCCAAAATTCTCTAGTTCTCCTCAGAGTTGTGTGTTTCCTACTTCCTGAGTTCCCAGTAAGATGTATCCTGAGCTCCCTGCTCCTATGAGGAACACAATTCTTTACAAATCAGTTCCTGAATTTTTTATCTTGCTTTAGGAGCAGGACTAAGCTAAGGAAAGGTACCAATACTAGCATATGATTTTTTATGATTTTAAGAGCTACTTATTTTTCTCAAAGCTATCTTTTCAGGTAAGAAAATGACAATGGGCACTAAAGAGGAATAGCCCAATCATAACCCACTGTTTACATTTTAAAAGGAACATTGTATGTATAATTTTTCTGTTCCCTTGAAAAGGTACAATGGTACGAAATTTTGTTCAATACAAATAAAAATGTCCATTTCACATGCTCATATCCTAAAAATTGGCATGATCTCTCATATATATTAGACTATTATTCTCACTCAATAATTAATCATAAATTTGAAATTAGCTCCAAGTGACAATGACTGAATTTTAAAAATATCCAAAAATGTTCAGTATTTATGAATTGTATCTAAATAATCATAGAACAATAGCATCACAGAATGGCTTGGGTTGGAAGGTATCTTAAAGATCCTCTCACTGCAGCCCCATGCCATGGCCAGAGACACTTTGCAGCTTGCTCAGGCCTCCATCCAACTGGCTCTGAACACTTCCAGGGATGAGGAGTCCACAGCTTCTCTGGAAACTGTGCCAGGGCCTCACCACCCTCACAGGAAAGAATTTCTTCCTAATACCCAATTAAATTTACCTTCTTTCAGTTTAAGCCACCAGCCTTGTCCAATCACTACGTGCCCTTCTGCTGGAAGGTTCAGTGAGGTCTCCCTGGAGCCTTTTCTTCTCTGGGCTGAGCAGCTCCAATTCTCTCAACCTTTCCTCCCAGCAGAGGTGCTCCACACCTCTGATCATTTCCATGACTCACCCCAAAGGATCAACATCTTCCTTGTGCTGGGGGCCCCAGAGCTGAGTGCAGCTTTCCAGGTGGGGTGTCCTGAGGGCAGAGCAGGAGGGTAAAATCACCTCCCTCGATGCTGCTTTGAAAGCAAACCTGGGCTATGTTTTCCCTTTTTCAGTCAATGGGAACTTCACCAGCCTGCCATGACTTCTCAAATGTGATGGCTACAGCTTAGACCAGTTCCCTCAGAACCTGTGGATGTATCTCATCAGGCCCCATGGACTTGTGCACTTCAAGGCTCCTTAGGTTTTCTCAAACCCAGTCTTTTCCTACCGAAAAACAGCAGTAGTGCCAAGGACAATAGACTTTATTCAGGATACCCCTTCCATAAAAGCCCTGCTGGCTTCATAAAATCATTGAGAACGTGCCACTCTGGCAAGCAGGCCCAGAAATGCTATTTTATTGAAGCAGGGGACAATCCCCCAGCACAATTTCTCCTGCAGAACATCACTGATAGTACCAGATATGAGCAAAGAGCGATGCAGATTCCAGCTTGGTGCCTTCTTTGGATATGAGAGGAATGTTACGGTAACCTGCAAATGTGGTGACACCTTTATTAGTGAATTAACACAAGCACAGATATTATGATGGAGTATTTTTATGATCATCTATGCAAACGAGGCATAATTTAGGATTCTGTAAATAGCTCTTGAAAATAAAGTGAAATTATACTGGACCGAAACACCGTTTGTGCTGTTTTTTCTCCTCTCTATATATAGTATTTCAATTCTGGTATTTTTAGTCACAGAGTGAAAAATATCAGTGTTTTTTAGGATGTGGGGTTTTTTTTTCAAATGGAAGACTTTTAGCCCAGTGATGCCTAAACATGGGCAAATCTTACATTGTAACATCCAAGGTTATGTGCTGCACACATTGTCCTGATAGCAGATGAAATCAACACATGAAACAGCAGTGATAGTGCCTACAGAATGGTGTTTTAGCAGCTGTGCACTGTCCAGCTGAGGCAGAAAAAAGTAAAGTGTAAGATCTTCTGCAATGACATCTTAAAAAGTTGATTTCATCTGAGTAATTCACTTTATCAAAGATAAGTCATGCCATCAGAAACTACGTGTTCATCTGGTTGTTTGAAGCATTTGGAGAAGCCATAGTTCTGTTTCAAACATAATTCACTTACCTGCTTAGAAAGAAAAGCAATCTCTTCTTCAAAACCCCAGCCTCTATTGCTTTATAAGACTAAATGTCCATTATTTCATAATAATAAACAATGTCACTTCCAATAAAAAATTTCTGTATTCCATCTATGTACATACATATAACTGCAGTTATTTAAGTGTCTGTTTTGTATCAGTATCTGTGTTCTGACTGCACTTTTCAAAATCCCTCTTTAGGTGTGCCTGGATGCCTGTGGAGTCTTTGGGACCCACATTTACCTGGGGCTGGAATTTCTTGCTTCTTTTATACAGAATGATAAAATAGTTTAGGTTTGAGAAGGCCTCTAAGATCATCAAGCCCAGCCTTTGACAGATCACCACCTTGTGAACCAGAGTGTGGCACTAAGTGCTGGCACATCCAGTTGTTCCTGGAGCACCTTCAGGGGTGGTGATTCCACCTCCTCTCTGAGCTGCCCTTTCTAATGCTGGACAACCCTTCCAGTGACAGAATTCTCCTGATGTCCAACTGCACCTTCCCTGGCACAGCTTGAGGCCATTTCTCCTTGTTCTGTCATATTGCACAAAAGCTCCCCTGGTATTTAATGGTCAGATTCTGGGCAGCAGATATTAAAGCTGGTTTCAGGCACTTTACATTTGAGATCAGTTTTTAAGGCATGCACACAACATGTAGAAGGCTTGGTTGATATCCTATTCAAAGATACACTTCAAGGACTAAGATTAATTTCTGAAGACTTGTGTTCTAGCCCCTACCTACAGAATATTCTACAAAGTGTCCTGAGAGAAGTAAATTTTTTTTTATTGAAATTGCTCCAATTTGCATTAAATAATTAACTACTCATGGATCCCATGATAACAGAGGTAATAATTGAGTTCCTGTCCTGTATTAGTAATTCTCCGTGGCAGATTCATTGGCACAGGGACTGTAACAGAGGACCCTCCCTAATTTGCCTTTAACCACCCAGGTAGAGAATTTCTCTCCATTTCTGCCCCTCTGAGCATAGCTATATAATCACTACATGGAAAATCAAATTCTGCTGCAGCTGGACAACAAGCATTCGTCCCCAGTGGAGTCTACAATAGTTGGGAGTCTGCTGCTGGGGAAAGGAATATGGATATAGATTTGAATCCTTTGAAAGAAAATGCAGAGGAGGGATGAAATGGCACGACTTTGTCCCACTGCCTGTCAAAGAAAATAAAAAGATATAAGCACTGCTCAGCTTTTGGAAGCCACTTGCCCTCAGGGACACCTCAGGGATGTGAATCCTGGGGACTGAGGGACAATCCTGTCGTACAGATTAAAGCAACTGGAGAGCTGAAGACTAAGACTGAAATCCTAGCTCACCCTTCAGCATTTTAGGCAGTTCTTCCCTTGTCTTCTTCTTCTCGTGACTCCCTCTGCAAGAACATTATTTTCCCATTTCACTCTATAGAGAGCTTGGGTACCTAAAGCAAAACCATCGTTCCAGACCGGGTTTCAGAGGTCTCAATGTTAAGCATTGCAATAAATGCTTGCAATAAATTTTGAAATTATTTGTCACTTCACCTCTTAGAAGCATTTTATTTATGGCCTCTGGGGATCCTGATGGCCAATTACTTTTTTTAATGTTGTGTTAAGTGGGGATTGGGGCAATTTGTTTGGCATCATTTATAGTTTTTGTACCTAGACTCATTCCCTAGCATTTCACATTACTCTGCTGAAAATATTTCCTCAAAAATCTACTGCTCTTACTTTTCCAAAATATGAATCCTTCATTTGTGACCAAAATTAGTCCTATAGAGACATTAAGCCACACTGAAAATTTGTATCAAGAAAAGCCTCAATCAATACTTTTACAAGCACTTGTAAGCAGCGGTGCCTGATACTTGAATTTGTCTCAGACATTGTGACTTGGTGGGTTGAGTTTTCTTTCATTAACAGGAAGTATACAAATAAAAGGAAAGTAAAAGGTTATCAGTGTAAAAATTTATGTTGTCGAAAAACAATTGAGCTCTAAGAGTAATCTCTTTGTTCTTGTATAATTCTTCAACCTCAACCAAGAATCACAAGCAGCTTTATGACTTCCAAACACGAGGGAAAAAAAGCCATTTAAAATCCTGTTAAGCTTAATAGAAAAGGCACAGTGCCTGTTGCCAGCTCCAATGTTTTGCCTTCCCATCTTTATTCACTAATAAAAGCTGTTTGTTTTGTCAGAAATAGCTTTGGAAAGCCAGTGTAGTAAACAACCATTTTACATAAGCCTTTCTCCTTGGCCTATTGACTTCTATGTCTGCTCTTTATGTGCAGCCTATTCATTACAAAGGTTCCAGGAACTCTACTGGCTTAACAAAAGAAACTCCAGCAACAAAAATGCCATGAATATTTTGCTTAATTTATAACCATTGTTCTCCACTTGGAAAAGTTGCAGACAGGTTACCTGAGGGAGTTTTGGTGCTTTGTTTTGTTTTAATTTGGTATAGGGTTTTGAACTTATATGAGGAGGAAGTGCACAAAACTAGCAGTTCTGACTAGTCTCACTTCTTGCAATAAATTAAAATACAACCTGAGCAGTTTCCATCTAGAATGGAGTACTGCAGTGGGAATAATCACCTGCCATTAATATTGTTTTGATTTCAACATCATGGATTTGCATTCAGAGGATACAATTATTTCAAGAAACAGAGTGGCATTCATTCATTTAGTTACACAACTGTCCTCTAGGAAGCAGGCATGATGCCATACTCTCTCAATGCTACAGTAACAATAAAATACTGGAATGTTGCAGATTTTTTTTGAGCTGTTATAGGAGGTTCACCTAAAAGTCTTACCTGTGTTCAGGCTCATCACAGGTAAAGTGTATTGGCCCAGGAATTCGTTGTTAACCAGAGAGACCTCATCCTCCACACAGAAGCGTATCATTGCCAGCTCTGGAACTTGGATGTTAAAAGAGAACGTTTCATTCCATTTAGGGCACAAAGCTAATGAAAAGAGAGAAGAAACAGGATTAAAATACTATTTCTTTTTTTTTCTACTCAATAACTGAAGTATTGTACCTGCTATCACTAGTCTGAACTGGTAAAGAGTCATTCTTTTCCCTAGATATCTTTGCCCAAGAAAATAAATAACAGGACTCCCACTGACTGTAGTGCTGCAAAAGCCTAAGACAGTTGGTGTTATCCCTTAAAAGAGAACAAAATGGGACAAGGATAGCCACGTTAAGAACTTCTGCTCAAACTAAATTTTCCTACAGCTGTACCAATTTCATCCTTTTGCCAAAGTTTCTCCTTTCACAGTGTTGGAAGTAAATAAATTCAGGTAGTAAAACGTTCATTTGATTAGAAAAACAGAAAGAGAATGTGGAACAGAAGGGGGTCACTTTGTCTTTAGCAATGTTCATACAGAGAAAATAAATTCAGGGGCTGATTTAAAACAGCAGCCATCTAAAAAAAAGAAAAAGGAAGAATAGAAGACAGAGGTACAGAAAAAGGGAGATCACAGGGAACTTGTAGTGTGAGACATCAAGAAGATCTATATTATAAAGATAAGGGAGTGCTCAAAGACAGCTACAAAGAGTATACACTTCAGCTGTCAAGCAATTAAGGGATTACTCCTACTAGAGACTTCAAATGAGACAAGTGACGAAGTTACAGCAACTGCTTAAGAAAAAATGTCTAAATTTACCAATGTGTGTATTGGTTTAGGCTGGGGTAGGATTAATTTTCCTCATATCAACCCCTATGGTGCTGCATTTTGGATTTTTGACCCAAACCACGCTGATTACACACCAGTGCTTGAGCTGTTGCAGAACAGGGCTTGCACAGTGTTGAAGTTTCTGTCTTTCTCACCCTGCAGAGCAGCCTCCCCATCCCAGTGAGGGGCTGGGGGTTCCCAGGAAGCTGGGAGGAGGCACAGGTGGGACAGCTGTCCCCAGCTGAGCAAAGGGATGCTCTTAGCAATGGTGTCCTGCTCACAGCTGGGGGACAGGAGGAAAGGAGGGCGTTCAGAGTTCAGTCTGTCTTCCCAAGTACCTGCAAAGCTCCATAACAGAGCCTTGTTCCCTGGAAATGGCTCTGCCCCTGCCAGCCATGGGAGGTGGTGAATGAATCCCTTACTTTGCTTTGCTTGTGTGTGCAGCTTTTGCTTGTCCTATTAAACTGTCTTCTTCTCAGCCCAAGGGTTTTCTCATTTTGGCCCTTCCAGCCCTCTTCCCATCTGACAAGGGGAGAGCAGCTCTGTAGGGCTGAGCTGCTGTCCAGGATGAGCCCACAGCAGTGTGCAAAAAAAATTCCATCTTCCTTTAGAAAGGGAGAGTGCCCCCAGCTAGGAGTTTGTGCTTCCTTCATCTACCAGCCTAGAAAAATGGCACACAGCATGAACTTCTGCTACAGATTTTGTGCCAGGAGATCCTAGTCTAGAGAGAAATTATTGCATTTTCTATAGCAACTCCTTGGGATGCAAAGTTGGTGATTCCTTATAAATGTTGTGCTTTGTTCACAGTCAAGAGAACAAGACTGTTGCTCACCATTGCTTTTTACAACACTGGATTTTTTTCTTGCTTGATCCTCTGGCACACCATAAATTTCTATCTGCACCATGGGGTCAGCTTTGTTGGTCTTTGACATACTGCTGGGTGGTAACTGATGGCCACTGATCAGCTGGAAAATTCAAGTTGTATTGAAATAAATGCAAGAATGAACTATTCACCACAGCCATATAGTAGCCATAATAGAAATAACTTTCATAAGAAATTACTTTAAGTATATATCAGCCATAAACTGGTGTATTAAACACATATTTAACACAATAGAATCAAGAGTATGGTGCTTCTCACCTAATTTCATTTTCTGATAATTTTTTTAGAAATATTGTGGTTTAGGGACATTTTTAACCAGATCAGATTGCTCCAAGCCCAGTCCAAAC